>MU159484.1:144809-169200 GCA_015888305.1 Antheraea pernyi | reverse complement strand
ATATATAATTATACATCTGCATATATTGTGGATTAACGAGTTTATTACATATTAATTATCACAACAAATACATTACATACTTTAGCAATACAGTTGTTAAGATATTACTGTTTATATGTAAATAACTGTTTGCATATAAAATATAATGTATACATCTTATTATATATAGTATGTAAATATTTTATTAAGAAAGTAGTTACTTATCACTACATATTATAAAACAGTGTCCTCCGCCGCGTCTGCATGTTCGCGATATACTCAAAAACTATTGAACGGAATCTCATACGGTTGTCATTAATAGGTAGAGTGAGAGACTTTTTTGTAAATCGATTGAAATATAATAGTATTTGTTGGAAGTGTCGAAAAAAGTCAAATTGCGTGGGAGCTTTCGTTAAAATCGTTGGCTAATAATCTCTTTGAGATATAACAAAACTGAGATAAGTTGCTAGTATCAGCTAGTAAATAAACTTTATCAAAACATTACTTAAATGTTAGTGATATATCATTTATTCATATTTCATATCAAACTCAAAAGTACTTTATTCGATTTAGGCCCTGTGAAGGCCTTCGTGAACGTCAAAACTTTCGGTTCGGAAAACAACACACTCATTTAAAGAACTTCTAAAAGGTTTTCTCATTTACAAGTATGATGATATAGACACCATAGTAAACCAAATTAAAATGTTATTACGATAATGAAGACGATTAAAAACTATCGACAGATCACACTACAGACTGATACTATGACTCCTCTCAAATATATAATTTGTTTTGCAAACATCAATGTTGGAAATCGTGGTACTTTCAAAATTTTCTGCACGATATATCATAATTACAGCTTCAGCGTTATTTACATTGTCGAGTGGTTTATATATCTACAATCTGATTTAAACGAAGAAATTGTTATCATTATTTTCAAATTAATCGGGAACATTTATAATAACAAAAACTGGAGAGGTGTCAAGGGACACCCGGATGGAACGAAGTTCCTTTCGATTAATTTCCACTGTCAGGATTCACTATTATTATTTTTTTATTGTTTATTATTTACAAAAACCCTGTATACACTCAACAAACATAATCGTCGCGACACCACACTCTTCAATGCGAAATAGAAATGAAAATATCTAGCTTGCTTTCTATAAGAGAGAGAGAGACAGACAGAGAAACATGCGCACGCCGCACAGCTTACAATAGCTTACTATAGCAAAAAGTGTCATTACAACTTTTCGTAAGAATTTTTTTCGTCTAGCCCTCTTTCACAACGCGCGATAAGGAACTTCGTTCCAATAATACTGTAATAGTAAACAAAATTATAATAGAATAGAACAATAATATATACTTTAACTTAGCTCAATATAACATGAGTGATAGTGAATAATAAGAATACAAAAAGATTATACCAAGTAATAAGCATATCATGTCTCAGTAGGCATTATAATGTCACAACGTTAATAATATTCATTGTCTAAGATTGTAATATTCGGACCAGGTAGGCCGCGTAGGCAGACGCCATGTAACAGGGCGCGGTTGGGCACGCATCACAATGACATTTGCATAGCAGGGCGTTTCTAACTGTCAACCAAAACATTCCCATTAACTAATTTGTAATACTGTAATGAATGCGAAATAGTTCAATTATATACTTCTACTTGATACCAGAGTAATACATGAGTCAAATAAATAAAACATTAAAATACATAATCTTCTCAATTCGTGATATAAATAACAATAATCCAGGATTAGTCGTTTAACTTCCATAGATTTCTGAATGAATTACAGACCGTATTGAGAATTTATTTTTTTCGAACTAACTGTCAACGTTACCGTGACGTGGCTTCACAGCTTCATCGACCTTTTATTTCGCTTATGGCCTCCCTAAGCCGAACGACAACAAGCTCAATGGTGCTAAAGTAGCTGAAACTCGACTTAAGTATACTTCTACTTGATACCAGAGTAATACATTCGTCAAATACATAAAACATTAAAATAGATAATCCTCTCATTTCGTTATACAAATAATATTAAGCCAGGGTTAGTCGTTTAGCTTCCATACATTAATGAATAAATTGAAAATCGTGGCCTAAATTTGTTTTTTTTTTGTTTTTCGAATTGAATAGCGACATCAATCTGACGAGCATTAATAGCTTCATCGGCTTTTTTGGACGAGTACTTAAGGAACTCAGCCGAATGACAACAAGCTCAACGGTGCTAAAGTAGCTGAAATTCGACTTAAATCGTTGCTTTGCATACAATATCGCAGATAGAACTAAACTAGCCATGCGAGCTAAGCGAACCAAACATAGATACGTTGGTGACACACATATTCCATATCCTCTAGAGACATTCATGTTTACCGCACGAACGCGTACATGTATTTCGAATCCTTTGGCTAAGGTTAACTAACAAAAATTAACCTTACATAACCTATGGTACATTAAAAATGTGAAGTTATCAATATGATTATCCATAAAAATCACACTCAATATAAAATCTTTTACCGTAGCGTCACCGTAAGAAAGACCACGCTAATATTGGGATAGGCAATACACATATTCCTCAAAGAATTATAAAATTCTCGAGAGCTATTCTTTTTCACAAAATCCGCTCGGGAAAAATTGTGCCGTTTCTCCTAAATAAGGTTAAAAGTAATGTTCATTTCGTCTAGCAAAGCACTTATTCTTTGAATATGTCCGCTAGAGTTTGAAACGTATTGTATATTCGAGAAACGTCTTCGTTCGCCACGAACCACCCACAACCGGCGCGCCGTTGCCGCACCGCCTCACTCTGCAATAATGCGCTTACATCTCTGCGCTTCATGGTTAGCTACCCTCATAATTCCATTCTTTGTGCTCTCAGACTTGTGTCCTAATTCGAAATCCGTGTTACCATTAACACGTTTACTAGGTACAATACGGTAGTGAACAATGTTTCTTATCCGATTTTCAAGGAAAAGTAAGAGCCTCGGAAAATTTGTTGGTTTTATGAAAGAAGATCTTTTATATTTTAATCGAGGTTAAATGGAGTACACAAACTTTCATTTGTTTGCCTTGTTTTGGGCAATTTGGGCTCTTTAATATAGTAAAAAAGAATTGCGATTTCGCATTTTTTATATTTGCAAAAATATCTGTATTTCTACAATTAGCTGACCCGTGCCCACTTCGTTGGGCGGTAATAGCCATTATCAAGCTACAGCTTTTCTCTAGAACTCAATCATATATCTCTCATCGTTAAGGCAGCGTTCGTAAGAAACGTTTTCGTTTGACCGTTTTTTCTCCGACTCTCCAAATATTACCCCCTATAACCTCAGAAATTTTACCTCTTTATAATATTAGTATAGATAATATCATTAGTTAATAGCTTCTGCCCGCGATTTCGTACGCGTGGAATAGTTATTTTAAGCTAAGACGCAGCGGCAGCTCTTAAAAGGGAAAAAAACCCCAATTTTAAAACATTTTTCATTGTTGCTCCGCTCCTATTGGTCTTAGCGTGATGATATATAGCCTATGACACTCACAAATAACGTGGCTTGCTATTGGTAAAAGAGTTTTAAAAATCGGTTTACTTCAATCAAATTGGGCACAAAGTACTACACACCTTAAATATCCATACGCATTACACTTTTCACATGCTTACCTCGAAGAATGCTGCCTATAATAATGTGCTAATTCGAATGAATACATATGTTGTTTTTTACTGTATGTAGGTTTTGAGCTAGTTTTCTGGTAAATATGTTGCACAGTTCGTAGGATGATTTTGTTTTGTTCACACAGAAGTAGTTATTAAAAATTAGGAAAGGAATTTCATGGTGGTAGAGCCACACTGAAATTATTACTGGTTTCAGCATGAATGGGTCGGCTCGTCCGGGGGAGTACCACCCTCTCGTAGAAAACCGACGTGAAGTAACAGTGCTTGCATTGTTGCGTTTCGTTCGGTCAGTGAGAGCGCCGGAGGCCCACCTCCCCTCTCCTCTCCCTCTCCCTCCACTAACCCTTCCCCCCAAAGGATGGCAACGCACTTGCAACTCCTCGCGTGTTGTTAGTGTCCATGGACGGTGGTGATCACTTAATATCAAGTTACCCACCTGTTCGTTTGCCACCTATGACATAAAAAAAAGAAATATTAAACGAGTTTCATATATTTAGACGATCACCTACAGTAACGCTTGAGCACAGATATGTCAGTAATTAAAGGAGAACCCGGACTACTTGTATCGCTATCTTTTCTTCGACCCAATGAGTGGCGACGCGACAGTCAGCGGATACAGGGAACGATGCTGCGCACTAAGAGACATTATCTCCTTGATAAACAAGTACAAATGGGTTACACGCTACTTCCAACCCCTGTTATACGTCTCATTTAAAGTCTTAAGTGAGACGATACCAGTTTTATCAGCTAGACAAAAGTTCACTCCAAACTCATTAAGTAAATGTGTTACACTGATATACTCAACAGAAGCACATTACAGTCTTTTTAAATCTAGAAAAAAGGATTTAATATGTAATAAGACTAACGAACAAGCGTTATCACAGGATTTATAATTGTTTTCTGTACTTAATTATCTAAAGGACAAAGACGACAAATTCCCTGATTGTTTATGAACGTTGACAACACAACAGAGTTTTATTATATAATGAATCGGATGCAACACGTGAGATAGAAAACAACAAATAGTTTCTAACGATTTCGAATATAGCCCGAAACGTTTTTATTGGCACATATTTAGGCAGACGCCTATAGTGCCTCCGATGGCACATTTACAATATAGGAAATAACATTTAACGACACGACGTTCACGTTGAATTCAATAAACGTATAATTATAACGCTATAATAGTACACGAACAGATAGATACAATTAATAAAAGGACTGATTACACTGATTAAATAAATGAAGGAGAAGTATATACAAGCGATTTATGAACGAAGAATCACAAAATATCCATTTTTCAAATAAATATTTTAGCACACTGTATCTTCTCATAAACATTTTTTATCATAAAAGGACTCAACAAATAATTAAAAAAGGGTGTGTCGTAAAGACACACGATAAAAGTAAAACTTTGATATTACAGGGAAACATTTTACTTAAAAATACCACAAAAAGCCAACGTCTCACTGCGTTCCCAGGCGGTCACCCATCCAAGTATTGACCGCACCCGACGTTGCTGAACTTTTGTGATTGGACGAGAACCGGTATTTTCAACACTCTACTCGATCAGAATTTCAAAGCATTCCCATAAGAAAATTTACTTCAAAATTTAAGATTGCGGTGTAAGTTGTTGGTCTCAAATGAATAACTAATTCGTCTTCGAAATTTAGTTTGCATGAAATTAACAGTTATTTTTCATGGGAACCACGTGTTTAACCGGATTAATGGTGGACGGTGTATAATTTTAAAATCCTCATTAGATACTTACTACCTAACCCCTATAACCTTGTTACCGATTTTAATATACTTTTGTAAAGTTTTATGATTATCTACTGCTTGTCCACTATGAAAAAGCGTTTTTAGTTATTAACCAACAAAAACAACAGACACTTTAATTGAATTTATATGTATGTATACTATAACAATTAAAGATTACCTATAGATTCATGTGAACATTAGAATACAATTATCCCGAAGATATTCTAACTCCAATAAATTTATTTTCAGAGTGTATCGCTTTAGAGCACATGCCTCGAGACCTCATTATCGTAAGTATTAAAATGCAAAAACCGCTGAGCCCTGGAGTGAATCCGGTGTCCGCGGAAGCCAGCCGCTGCAGTGCAATTGAATGGAGAAGGAAAACCGCATCCGTGCGATGGTGCAAAATGAATAAAGCTCGTAATGAGTTCTCTCATTACGCGTACTTTTATTTTATACTAAAACACATATTAAGTTTTAACAATATGATTGTTATAAATTTATTCTTCACTAGCTGTGCCCGCGACTCCGTCCGCGTAGAACTTAATGTAAAAAAGACAGTGAAAATCATCTGAATGTATTAAGTCCATTTACTTATCTACTTTTCTCTCGTACTTAAGTCGCGTCGTCATTGAAATTAGAATATTTTTAGATATTGTGAACCAATTTTAATGAAACCTAGAAAAGACTATATGTTACTCGAGGATATGCTGAACAATTTTCTTGGTGAGAATTTATCGTGAACTACTTTAGCATTGATACGTGTTCAAATAAACAGACAGACAGACACATAGACATAGACAGACAGACACAGACAGACACAGGAGACACAGACAGACACATAGGCATACAGACACATAGACATACAGACAGGCAGACAGACATTTCTAAAATGGATTGAAATGAATTTTATTGCTTATTCCAAGATAACTGCAACATTTTTTTTCACAAAAAATCAAAAAATTGCAGATACGTTAGAGAAGTTAGATTTACTTTCTTATTACATGTATAGATTACACTCTAGCACTATGAAAATGTATTGGTTATGGTTGTATAAGTGATCAGCTTGTTAAAGTTAAATAATCCTTGAAATTATAGAACCACGATTGAATGTAAATTGTATTTTTTTATTATTAACACCGTTAAATAGGTAGAAAGAATTTAATAAAACAGGAATTGAAAAAGATTTACCCGACCGCGCAGAAGGAGGGTAGCATTTCTCGAAAGTATATATGTTTATTTTGACTATGCTGTGCTTGGCAAGCTCTACCAGCCAAAATCATTTTTCATATAAGTTATCGTTAGATTTTCCCAAATTGCGTTAACGACATCATAACTAGAAATGACGTTTGTGAATAAAAAAGAAGAGGCCGTGAACTCTATTTTCTTTTCCCTATCAACATTATTGTAGGATTATAGGTCACTTTAGTATATTAAAAGATTATATTATAAATCAACTATAATTTATTTCACAGACAAGAGAGAACATTAACAGACAAGAGCACAGACAAGACAAAACAAAGTATTTGACACAGTAACAAAGTGACACAGGAAATGTTGCGTTCATAATTCAACAATTATCAATAACTTTTTTTTAGGTATAAATGTATAATTCTATTCGAGTTTCCGTATAATTTTCGAAGTAGAAACTCGTTACTTTTATTGATTATTAAAGCTATTCATCAATTATAGTACTCGAGAAACATTAAAACAAACGGATGATCAATAGTTAAAATTATAAGAAGTATAAAATTAATATCCACAATACTTCACGATTATCAAAGTCAAGGAGCCCTACAGTGACTTTGGTCATGAAACACGTCATAACTCGGGGTTTATCACCTTACTTATCGATACACTTTAATATGAAGAACAGGTTAATAAAACGACCAATTTCCGTGAGATGTGAAAATAATGTGTGATATTATCAACACGGGCGTAATAAACCCGATATTATTCTAAGTAGCGAGCGTTTCATTAGCCGCCAATCCGGTTAATGAGCATCGAATTTTTTCGCTCAAATAAACATTAAGAAGAGAATGGACGGTGCGGCGTTCCCGCCGAACCTTTTACCGGAATTACACAGTGGTTAAGTGCTCGCTTTTAGTAGTCTACGACGGCGGAGTGACGCTGCATATGTACATCAAAGCATTTTTATATTTTGATAGACCCTATACATGGAATCAGGTAATTTGATTTGAGTCCTCTCACTCTTAAACATATACACTGCAAGGTATGCGCAGTGAATTACAAACAGTAGTGTATTTTTTTAAATATAAATTGCGAGTAGAAATAATTATTACTCCTGTAATAAGTATTAAGTTATTTACTTACATTAGGTATTATAGCCATACTAAGTTATAGAAATAGCATCTAAATTTTTAGATTATGTAAATTTTAATAGGCTTACTCATTAAACTAATAGATTCCTTCCTTCATACTAGTTAATAAAAATTAAAGCAATATGAAAAACGTTCAAATCTATATTAATATTATAAAGCTGGAGAGTTTGCTTGTTTGGTTGAACGCGCTAATCTCAGGTACTACAGGTACGATATGAATTCTTTCAGTGTTATATAGCTCATTTACCGAGGAAGGTTATGTATCATCACGCTAAGACAAATAGGAGCGGAGCACCAATGAAGAATGTTTCAAAATCAGTTTTTTTCTTCCTTTTGGGAGCTTGCGCTGCGTGTTAGCTTTAGCCCAAAGTAACTATGGACGAAGTCGCGGACAGAACCTCGTTTTATAATATTACCAGCTGATACAAGGAAGGCAAAATAAAACACATCACTAAACAACGTTGCTTATACTAATTGTAGTTTCTTAAAACTTTAATTACTATATTTTAAATGAAGCTGTCGCAATAGTTTTTTTTAGATATATTTTTTTGGACACTTGGCTGTCTAAAAAATAAACCTAAAAAAATCTTGACGATCCAATAGTATTTGAGTAAAGTACGCACAACGGCAGATCTTCTCTCATTTTATTTATACAGATTATGAGCCAACGACACCATTATAAAGTACAGAGAGGCAAGAAAAAATAAAACAACATAAATAAGTAAGTAATAAGCATGATTGCGAGACCCGTTGAAAGTATACCCACAAACAAGGGACGAGATTAAAACTTTGCCACTTGAAAGTGCAGTCGCCGCGCCGCGCGGTAGAAGAGAAATGTACTCCAAGCAAAAGTTAATATAGGTAAGCGAAATTATCCTGCGGCAAGCGGTTTGTGGGGTGCCCCCTAGCAAGTTGAAACTTCACCAACTACAGCCTTCAACTTGGACACCTGTGTACATTTTCACTTTAATTTACTATTCACCTAGAAATTACTAAGGACGAAAAAGGAGTATTACATGAACTGAAATAAACCCAGTAACATATTTCTGTACCTTCTATCTAATTAGTGTATCAAATAAGCTCCGTTACTTTTTTTGCGTTGGCCAAATATGATGTTATCTTAACTCTGTAAGTAGGTATGAAGCAAAAAAAAGAATTTAATTAAAGTGACTTCACAAGGCGTTTTTAGTTCTGTTATCAGATGTCCGTTCAGACAAGCATCAGTTGTAATTGCATCGAGCAAACCATTAAAATGTGCCGCCAAACGTATGATTCATATGTTTGATACACACTTCAGTTAGAGCTTGGAAACAAAAAAATTGCTTCCTGTCACAAGTTATCTGTTCATTTAACAAAAACAGAACAAAATTAATAACAACAAATATTTATATTTATAAAGGAAAATATTATGCAAGCGCTGGAATATAATTTCACACCCTATTTAAGTAACAAGGTTTTTAAGAGTATATAATATCGTTACGGGACACACTGCCTAGTATGAAACAAAAAAAAAACAATATGTTATTTAAAAGTAAGGCAGACAGTTCTTTTTTTAATTAATTTTTTAAGAAATGCCAAAGTTTGATGTAGTTTATATAAACAACAACAAAGTTGCAATGTGTACCGATAAGGACACAGATAACTAACTACCAGTATTAAATTTCGCGAAAGCGTAAATTAAATCAAGAATTTTCATAAAAAAAACTTGATAAATGGCGTTCCACAGAACGTGACAAAAAGGAACTACGTCCGCGCCGAAGCGCTAACGTGTTTCATTTTACGCCAGACGTCGACATCTGGGCCGTTTGCAGTACTGGTAATCCATACTAATATTATAAGGCTCAAGAAATTGATTTTTTTCGTTTATATGAACACGTAAATCTCTGAAACTACCAGTCAGATATCAAAAATTGCTTTTGATGGCCTTTTTATTGAAGAATGTTACAGATTAGCGAGGTAAAATAACGCGCTAGTGAATCCCGTGGTAGAGTTCCTATACGAACGTCGTCGTGTATACGGAATTCATTTATATAAAGCCTAAACCAAAACATGAACAGCATAAACATAAAATCCTCCATGAGAAAATAATAAGGTGTGTCAATTTTCATTGTGATCAATGAAATCTATAGAACTATTGATCAGGTTTGAAAATTACATTTTGCCTAAGTTTAATTTAGTGCTAGATTATTTTGTTATTAAATTTTATATTGTTTTTTTTTATACTAGCACGGCAAAATGACTGCACTATGCCTGATGGTAAGCACAGTACAGTCCAAAAATAATGGCGACCACCGAGTGACATCGACTATCCATCGCCGGTCGCCGCTATCATGCCGGCCTGCAAAAAGCTGGATATGCCACAGGCTGATCCCGAAACGCGACCCGCAGAAGCGAATCACTATGACGGGCTTTTTCGCCATATAAATGGTGGTTGCGACCCAGTCAGGCTGTAAAACCATACCACCCCGCTTTCGCCATTGCCTCGTTCGTTATTCAGCAGGGTGCACCACGTACAGGTGAGGTTGGCTTGGGTGTCTCAAGTCTTATGATGTTATTCGACACCCCTTACACCCTAAAGTAATGACGTACACGAGTCGCGAGGGTTGCTAATATGTCATAATCCTTATAGTGCAGTCAGTGGTATCTACAGGTCACCTAAAACACGTTTGTACTATTCTATTTTATTCTATAGACAAACATTGTTACATAATAATTCGTAACAGATTAAATTTAGATTAAATGAGATGAAAACAAATTCAATAACAAAAATATACACTTTATGTTAGTATATAATAATACTTACCACCAAAGAAATTGAACCAATCAATTACCTTTTAAAGAAATTTTACGCGGTGCAGGGATATAGAGAATATGTTAACATGAGTGATATTGAAAAATGTTAATTTGAAACCTATAAGGGTTATTTATATTCATTAAAGAACAATACGTAAATGTGGAAATCTAGGTTATTACTAACAACTAGTATCGTAATTTGCAGAACTTTCAATTTTACGGCACAATTAATAATTCATTAATCATTAAAAAAAACACTACCTACATTTTAGTGTGGCTAGATTACGTGGTCACATTACGCTGCATCGCACCGCGCCATTGCGAACCGACTGGCTATGCATTCGAGTGTATAAAGTAAACCAACCCTAAAGAGTGCTCATGTGTTAGGAATTAACTTAGTATATAAACAATACCCGTTTTCACCAACAATAAAAATATATCATTTAGCTAAACGAAAATGAAAAATGAAATATTATTTGATCAGGAAACTTTTAAATATTTAGATAATAGATTAAAGGTTACCATAAACTGGTATAATAAATAATAGACAAACACAGAAAACTATAGTGCTTTAATTAAATTAATGATTTTGGGAAACGGTTACAGGTTAAGCAATACAAAGGAATTTTACCAGCAGCTGTAAATAACTGTTACATTACAATTACAAGTTATATTCGGTGTAAAAATTACACCCACGTTCGATAAAACTGGGTAAACTGGAATTCATACCGCGCTAATTTGCTGTGCGTATAACCCATACGAAATTACTGTTTCACTTCAAGCTGGTCTGAGCCATGTGCTATGTAATTTATTTACATTTTGAAAATACAGTCACTCTTATTAAATCAGTATACTTCCAAGTTAATATTATAAATACTAATGTGAGTTTGTTTATTTCTTTGTTTTTTACACGCCTTACATACTTGAGTTGTTGATACTGAAAAGGACATAATGTACCTTTCATATAGAAAAAAATACTGTTCCCCGGGGATATGGGTAAATCGAAGCCGCAGGCAAAAGCTAGTAATAAATAATATGAATTTTACGTTTACTGATTTTTGCTACAAGTAATCATATTAGATTATTTCAATATACCCATGAACGCCCGATTTAAAGTCAGTGTTGTATAAAACTCCTATGAACAGATATGGAAGAATTAAACTTAAAATATCCACAGTAGTATACAAATATATTTATCGCTAAAGTCAAGCAATACCTTTGAACAAATGTTCCTGAATGACATTAAGGAATGTAATACATGAACGAAAATACGTTAATAAAACCACAATACGACCAACTTAGAGGCAACAACGCTCGGGGGATGGAATGTTAAACCCGCAATAAAGCGACATATTATGCACCACCGCATACACACAAAGATATTTCAGTCCAGGACTACTTCCTAAAGTTACACGTTATTAAATACAATATATCACACACAACAGGGGATCATTGACTGTCCTGTTTAATATCATCCATTCTTACTTTAAATTTCAATTCGACAGACTATTTACATAAAGGATCAGATAAACGTTTAATTTCCCGTGTAGGCAGAACCCACAAAACTATTCGTGTACCGAAAGTTGAGTAATCCACAAACGTTCCCTTTAATTGGTTTACCACAGACCTCTATTAACGAAATAAGATGGGAAATCAGAGTATTAGCATAACAGTGAATTCAATTAGGGTCTACAAAGAGGATTACAACTTTTACAATGAAAGGAAAGTTAAAGCGGAGGACCAATTTAAACTAACGTGAAATAATCAAAATTTGAAAAGTGTGTACAAAAGTTCAAATTAAATTCCACCGACGTGTTACGGAAAATTAATTTATAATAAACACAGATTCGTAATAAATAGTTTCATAATACCTATATATTGCTTTTTATAACTTTAAGCGAATATAAGGCAACGGATAACATAAAAAAGAAAATACATACAAGATACTTTGATTCGTGTATAATACATCGTTATCAAGATCTCCGATAATAGCCAATTGTCGACTACAAAAATACTACCATGCGCTATGCAAATTACATTACTCATTCAAGTCGCCCAGTGTCCAGCTTTGCTACATTTAGACTTAACAGGAATTTAAATCTAAATGAAAATGTATTATTTCCAGTTTCTTTTTGTTGCTAACATTGTTGGTACATTGTGTATAGAATATATATTTCTACACATCACTTGTATTCGTAAATAACTCTGGCAGTTATGTTTACATTAAAAGTTATATGGCTGTTATTTAAATGTAGTTATTCAGAAAACTCTAACATTCTGTTATATCCATATGTGAAAACAGTAGACTATCCCATAAAAATAAAAACAAAGTGGATTTAATAATAGATTTTGGGCCGATTGCCTTTCGTGTCACCTATGAGAGAAAACGACGAATAAGTTGTTATATATTTAGTCTATATTTTAATTGATAATCCTATCACTAAAAAACTAAAACGCAAACCCAGGTGGAGCTGCAGTAATTATGACAATTGAATTCGATGAATTTGATGATTTGAAGATGAATGGAATTCAAGACGCAAAATAATCTTATTGAAGCTGTAAAGACCTTGCCAGGTCAATAGCGTAGTCAGTTCGAGAAATAAAAAAAACCTAGCTAAATTGAGGAAAGATAAGATTATAGACTAACAGTACCATAACTTTTCATAACGGGTATAAAATCAATTTACACATATCCTCTAACCTAAACGGGCAGGTATAGGAGGGATATGTGAGGACGAACCCTGAAACAATACTCACTAAAAACCTCCACGGCGCCACTACAAAGCACCTTCGTTGACAACCGGGAACAGCTCGCGCAATACTTCCGCTCCTCAACAAGTATAGCTATGAAATCTTTCTAAGCTTCTTGTGTAGTCTTAAGCCAAATCGCTTCAAACAAAATCTGACAAGTGCATAGGGAACACAGCACGTCTCATTTAGAGATGTGCATAAATGTGTCGGTGACAGATGTACCCAAGATACTCACCTTACAGACCCTGCTTACGGCGGCCGGAATTACTGACGGTCTGGTCAACGAAATCATCGATCACGAGAGGGGATTTCCGCGATGCGCTCCCTTTTACACTTCGCCGCTTTCGCGACCATCACGTGCTCACAAAAAGGCACAACAGAGTTCCGCCGACTGTCACTCTCGGCCATCGCTTAAACAACTACCCGAAGCGAGAAATCGATCCCTACGGTTGCGGTTAGAACTTAGTGGGCCGTGTCCGAAGCGCGACATACCACGAGCGTGAGTTGAGCGTCGTCAAGCGTGCAATCACAATGATGACAATGCAATCTCCCGGCTTATGCGACACAAGTAAAACCCGAAACAATCATATATCGTGAGCACCTCTGTCAACAGGAAGATCTAAGTGCCATACGTCCTACCTAACCATATCGCTAAGTGAGGCCTAAAAGTCTCAATCATCGGAATACCTGAAATCGGACAAATCTATTCATCTGTAACAAGGACCTTACGAAATGCCAGCCGGACTCCTACACGCAACACTTTTCTGCGCCTATCGCATATAAATAATGACACGAATATATGCAACTCCTAGGGCACAGGACTCGAAAGAAATTGCGATACACGCGAGCCGCCCAAATCGCCGTCACTCTCTGTGACGTCCATAGTGCAGTGATATTTTCGCAGACAGTACCGTAGCCTAGATCGAGGGGCCAACCACCGAACACCTACCTAAAACCCGATTTTAGTGTCACTTACCGGGTCCAATTGTGAATGCAAACTATCGTATATATCGTATATCGTATATAGAAATGTCTATCACCTGGGTTGCTCCTGTGGCGTTCACCTCCACCCCCCATTTACTATCCTCGCAACAACGCAATAATTTAAAATTTTACCGGCTTATAGTTTTTATATTATTGTCTACCAACTTCATCAATTAACAGGCTGTGAAAGGTAAACTTTATATCCATTAAATTTTCAATTAGAATTTTCAGCTATTTGTTATAATAATTTTAATTTGTAAATTATACATGAAACCTATATCTGATAAGTTTAATAATTAGTAATTATAACATTTTTCTTTTTCACATAAAACGAATCTTTTTGGCTGAGATATTAAACTTATTATTTTTATTATAGGAAGCAAACGAACAGACGGGTCACCCGATGGTAAGTGATCACCGCCGTCTATAGACACTAGCAACACCAGGGGAGTCACAAGTGCGTTGCCGGCCTTTTAACTATATTTTCTTTTTATATTACTATATTTATATATATGGTGTCCCGTATCTTTTTTGTAAAGCTAACAGAAATGAATTTTGCTACAGATTGTATTCCTTTATTTCAAATCATTCCAGTACCGCACGCTAGGTTATATAATTTTGCTAATTTGAATTACATTTATTGTGATCAATTATTGAAAATATATATTTACCTAAATAAAAAGTAATCTAATATACCTTTCTAACAGTGAAAGAATTTTCAAAATCGGATCAGTAGTACCAGAGATTACCCCGAACATCCAAACTCACTAGCTTCAACTTTTTAATATTGGAGTTTCATATATACGAATTCTACCAGTGACAAGTCAGCCGTGCGAGTCACTTTATAGGTAGTATTTAATTTTTATTATATAATTTCGGTCTTTCAGATTAGGCCACTGAGACACACAAAGACAAACACAACACTTACAGACATCATGCCTTGAATAAATATATATTTACATAATATTTACTTTTACTTATTGTGGTATGTTATAGTTTGATTTTGTTGAAACACATAGAATTGGCCAGAGTATTGACAAAAGGAGAAAATACACACCTTTGTGTCTTTGTTAAAATCAGACGGACGTATTATATATGTATATTGTTAGGTAAAATATAATACATTAACATACTAAATTGGGGTAATCGATAAAAATATGTTCTGGAGTGCCTTCATCAAACCCAAATTCACATATTGAGTTGTCCCTAATTCTGAGCTTTGCAAGAAGGACTGGAGAGCACACGTCTACAGATAGATCCTCAGTCTACAAACAGTAGACGCAGCAAACTTGCACCTTTCACGGAATTTATAAAGCCATGGCTTACCAGGAATGTTATCCTGAATGGAAACATAAGATTTGCCTTTAATTTGGTTGGGTATATTCCAGTTTGAGTTTCATGATAGAAACAAATCAGTCTTGTTTGGGTAGGATAAATACTGAACATATATTCTATAGTGATCAAAATATCTAGCCTGGATAGCAATTATTTGGCAAGAAGATTAACAGCTTCATTGCCCTATATCCTACACACACTATGGCCTCGTATCCATACCAGAGTTACATAAATTCCTAAACAATGATATTGATACAAATGGAATTGATTAATTGTGATCCAGTTGTATTTAATTGAAATATGTAAAAAATGTTAAAATAATATCAGATGTAGTGTAAAAAGTTTCAATAAGAAGAAAAAGCCCTTTCTTTCTTAAGGCAAACAATTTCATTGATTATAAAAACATTTATTTACATATAAATTTGTTGAGCCAAGAACCATCTCGGACGTCCCCAGAACACCCTACTAAATTATTATCACAATCTGATCAGTAGTTTCAGAATGCATTGAGCACAAACATACAAACATTGAATTTTTATATATAAAGATATGCATAGTATACATTTATAAAATTATTTTAGGTAAAATACATTTTATTCAGTATATATTTCTCTATAGAGAATCATTTATTTTCAATCAAAGTAAGATTGATATACAAATATTTAGGAGATAGATGAATGTTCACATGTTGGCGTATTGCCATCGACCTGCATGCAATCCACATACGGAGTACGAAAGATTCCATTCTATATAAGGCCGCGTAATGCAAATTGTACTATATCTAACACCGTAAGCATTTAGGTCGTGAACGCTGTGACGTCACCTTTTCGTAGTGAAAGCCAACGAGGAACGAACAATACATGTCTCTTGCGCAATGAGAGCGATCACAGGAGAACAATGGCGGGTTAATAAAGCCATTCGACGGTTCATTGCTTATTCATCGACGCCCCAGACGCCTCTACTAGTGTCGCCACCGTCACGATTGATATCCTTGTGAGCAGAGAAATCATATCGACATTTACATGGCATCAAAATTTCACATAAACCTACAGCATTCGGCGGTCCTATAATAAACCTTATTTGGAATAAATAAACACGATTATACCAAGCACTATCAGCACGCAATAGGCAACCAACGTTTTATAAAGGATATCAAGGAATCAGTCGTTTCTCTATCATTCACTCCAAGACATTTTTGTGTTTATGTAACCATAGAACCAATTGAAAGCCAATTTAGTAAAGTATATTTTAGTGTATAATTTATCTGCTACCCTAGCCAAGAACCACTCAAGAACCACTTCCCGTTAGTACTTTCCCCATATAATACATGTATTTATTGGTAAAATTTTATACATTTTAAAATGTATCAAAAGTTGCTATACGAAATAGTCGATATTTAAGACATTTATACAAAACACGTTGTTTTTGTAGTTTTAAAATGGACAGAGCTTGCTGTAGGTAGTCTTATTTATAGTCTAGTATTTTCCATTTATTATTTTTTACATACGCGCGCTACTCTACTAACCGGCTAATAACTAGTATTTACACACCACTGGAACGTGTTTATGCAACAAGAACTATTTTTATCATTTATGCTACATATCTGATGAATAGGTGTCACATTTTATTCCTTTATATTACATTCTTAGCATAACTTCGATTTTTTTTATTGTAGCACGGCAAAATGACTGCACCATGACTGATGGTAAGCACAGTACAATTCAAAAACAATGGCAACTATCGAGTGACACACTATTCATCGCCGGTCGCCGCTGTCATGCCGGCCTGCGAAAAACTGGATATGCACAGGCTGATCCCGAAACGCGACCCGCAGAAGCGAATCACTATGACGCGCTTTTTCGCCATATACATGGTGGTTGCGACCCAGTCAGGTTGTAGAACCCTACCACCCCGCTTTCGCCATTGTCTCGTTCGTTATTCAGCAGGGCGCCCCACGTGCAGGTGAGGTTGGCTTGAGTGTCTCAAGTCTTAGATATTATTCGACACCACTTACACCCCATATTATTTGATTATAGAATTATTTCATATATACCCAATCAGTAATCAACGTTTTAGTTTATTTCATTTGTTTTTAAATAAACCAAATACGTAGTAGAGTATATCCTAACAGAACTTTCAATTCCCAGTCCCCAATGTGGCGATTTTATGCTAGAGAATGGAGAACAAGGTCGTATGGTGTGAATTTCTCTCGAGAGCTAACACTATTAGGCACCGTACAAAGATTGGGATCGCAGCTGCGGGTCGTAAGTGTACCGACACGACTAGACGCTATCCCAAAGGCAACGTCGAGATATTTTATTCATAGAGCGCGTGATTAATGAGGAAAGCCACGGCTGTATCACATTCATTATTGCCCTTGGCTCACCACGCATGCCGTTATCAAAACCTTGTAGCGACCGAGACTGTTTGTAACAAGATCTGGAGCCACAAACCTCGAACTTATTTCGAATGACATTTATATATGTAAACAGGTGAACAACTCATAATTTCGTGTCGGTACATTTAAAAATGAGCTAAATCCCATTTTAATCTTTCATATAACATGTTTAATTTCTTAACGATTTCCAGTTTTTATACACCGAGAACGAAGTCCAAATTTTGCCATCCATAAAAGGTTTTTTTTTAATTTACTGTTCTATATATTTAAAAAATTTGAAGATCTTAAAAAATATCGTATAATATTAGGAACGGCTACAGTTGGATTTAGCTAATTTTGTAATGTAGCGACTCAATCAATTTATAACATGAATTTGTTGTTTTAATAATGCATACTGGTATTGGTGGTGTATTATAGACCATTTTGTAAGTTACGATTATTGTAATAGGTTTTAAAGAACTAATATTTATAATGTACTAGCGAGCACGGCAGACATTGTCCCGTTCTGATTATTAAAAAAAATCCTTGACAAATTATATACCAAAAATCTTCCTTATGGATCACTTTACCTACTGGTGAAAACCGCATGAAAATCCTTACAGTAGTTTTTCAGTTTATCGTGAACAGACAGACAGACGCGGTAGGGGAGTTTGTTTTATACTAAATGATTAATGTTAATGATTTAGCGATGAATGAAAAATATCTATGTACAAATAGGCGAAGGTAAAAGAGTATCTTTTTCTACTCCGTCGACCAATTTTTTGTACAAATTTAACTAATGACAATCTTTAGTGTTATCGATAAAAAGAAATGGTCGAATTTCGATCACACGACAACCAACTAGCCTATATGGTATATACTATACCTATACTGGTAATTTTGACGTGGGCCACTAGGGCTTTGGCTGAGTAGTCTCATCGTTGAGATCAAAATTTCCAGAACGGAAGGGAACGGAAGCGATCAAACTAAAAACGCGCCGTACATACACTTGCGGTACCAGGGTTCAAACAAGTCGTTGAAATTACGTGCAGACCGTGCTGCATTTGTACTACTACGGAACTCGTATTCAAAATTAAGGCGTAATTTCCATTTTTTCCGTGGTCACAAAAAAACGATATCAAAGAAAAACCGAACGACTAATATTTAGAAAAAAATGTCACAATATAGTATAAAATTTATCTGAACTTAGAATTTTAAGTTGAAAGGCATACAAAGCTATAACACATGCATTTCTTTTTTAGCGTTCTATAACTTTAAATGTATAATGTTAAAGAGAGATCTAAACCTAAATTTAGGTCCTAAATGCGCAATATGGTTAAAATTCAATAAAATATGCTTACATAAAAAGCCTCCATTGCTAATAAAAGACTAAATCTTAGTAGATATAATAACTCTGTGACGAGTCACGATAGCAGCAGCAAGGAATGGTTAACAATCGTTCAATTTGTATGGCTCGAGGCTTTGGGGGTTCGACAATGGCAGTGCACGCGACCACTACGGTACAACATTCTCATGAGTGGAATAACGCACAACAATCAAGATGTCATTTTTCAACTACCCACGCTGCGAACACCGGTACGGGCGAACGGTGAGAAATATGGCCGACAACACACGCACAGCGCGGTGCGACGCGGCCTACAGAGCCGCGGCTCAGAAAAGAGGAGTATTGTGGTTGTCGCGATTCATATCTTTTGACTCAACAAGGGACGTAAAATTTCACTTGTTTCTTTTTTATATTTCACTGTA
The DNA here is from genome assembly GCA_015888305.1 of Antheraea pernyi. Taxonomy (NCBI): domain Eukaryota; kingdom Metazoa; phylum Arthropoda; class Insecta; order Lepidoptera; family Saturniidae; genus Antheraea; species Antheraea pernyi. Next base: position 149,442 of record MU159484.1, on the reverse strand, counting down.
ATCGAAAAATATATGGACATCTTCACGTATCTATATATAAATCGAAAGCAGAAAACAGTTAAGATAATCTCCCTCCTCTGTTCCTCATGCAATTTTCTACATTCCTTTTTTCTTTAATAGCCATTGACGAACTTTAGTGTTACCAACAAAAAAAAATGGAAAAAGGTTTTTTTTCTCAATGGTCGAAGTTCAAATACTGAACGAGCACTCGTATATATATTAATAGGTACAGACAAAGCAGTTATAAGTACAGCTTCAGGTCTCTTCTGTTTATCACCCGATTTTCTTTTTTTTTAATTTTGTTTAGTAGACATCGTGAAGTGTATTATTAATAAAAAAATGGTAAAATATCGTTATTTATGTAATTGGATATTTTCATTCTCTATTTTTGTTATAACCCATTTAAAACTAGAAATCCATTCATGAAAGAGCTTTTACACGCTCATTTACACACTTATGCGAAAACCATAATGAATGAAGACAGTCATCGTGGAAAATATGGTGTAAGAAATGTAATATCAGTTAATTAAACGTATTACATTGTATAATCATTAAATTATATCATATTATAATATTAATTTATTTACATATACTTTCAATAATGGCTTATATAAAAGTAACGAGCGTAGTAACGTAGTAAAGTACGTCAAGCTCGTTTTGAAAATCAAGTACACAAGAATCGACAGAAATCTCACAAATGGTTCAAACCTTCTAAATATTTAATGAAAATTTTAAATGATGAGTCGAACAACAATTCGTATTAAAGTATAAGAAAGACTAAGAGGAACCAAAATGTAGTATGACGACTTTCATCTTTAGTTGGATTCATCACGTCGAAGCACCATCCTGTTTTAATACCGTCTCTCTAATTATTTAGCAACTAGCTGTGACCGCGACTTCGTCCGCGTGGAAACTGATGTACAGAACAGTGACTAATAAAGTCATCTGAAAGTATTACATCTAATTAATGTCTACTTTTTTCTCGTACTTAAGTCGCATCGTCATTAAAATTACAATAAGTTTAGACAGAGTGAACCGATTTTAATGAAACGAAGACTAAATGTTACTGGAAGATATACTTCAACATTTTCTTGAAAAGGTTTTATCATGAACGCAGTAGTGTTCAAACAAACAGACAGAAAGATATTTCTTAAAATATTGTAATGTACTTTATTACTTAGTTCTAAACACGCACAATTTTTTTTTTAACAAAAATAAAATATACTGATGCCCTATATTTACAATCTTATTATCTTATATATTAATACGTGTAGCCCAAACTTTGCACTCCTTTTTAAGCGAATTGCGCGAACAGATGAACGTTAAATTTGGCATAGTTCAAGTTTATATGGTGGAGAAGCGCAGAAAGCTATTTTTTTTAAATATAAAATGAAATACATTAAATTACTTAAAATATGCATTACTCACACTACTGCTTGAATTTTACACAATATATACACATATGTAAATGAAAGACTTATTGGCATCCGTCATTTTAGTTTTACGTTCCAATTACTTTTTCAATATTTTTAACTTGACTGATGTTGCATGCCTTACCTGTCCTTTAAAATCAACTGGTCATACTGTAGGTTAATTTTATAATAATACTAGCTGATACCCGCGGCTCCGCACGCGCTTTTTAAAAATGTATTAAAGAAATGTAAAATTGTGAGTGGATATGTACATTACAGAAACGCTTTTTCAAAAACATTTGTAATTACGATACGAATGCCATCTACTGTAACAAATCATGTGGGCGCGCAGAACGTTTATATAAAGAATTTTCACGATAGTTCTACAAATTATTGAGCCAAGAATATTTTGTTTTTAATAACTTTCTAGAAACATCGAAGCAGTGTTTTAACATCAGAACCACTGAACCCATTATATTATAATTATTCTCCTTTATATTTAAAACTAGGTTACACTAGTTTTGCAATGGTTTTGGAAATGTAACATGGGTCCACGTAAGCCACTAATGAGTTCCTTACTTGATTTAATTGAAATTTAATGTAATTGGATATTTTCATTCTCTATTTTTGTTATAACCCATTTAAAACTAGAAATCCATTCATGAAACAGCTTTTACACGCTCATTTACACACTTATGCGAAAACCATAATGAATGAAGACAGTCATCGTGGAAAATATGGTGTAAGAAATGTAATATCAGTTAATTAAACGTATTACATTGTATAATCATTAAATTATATCATATTATAATATTAATTTATTTACATATACTTCCAATAATGGCTTATATAAAAGTAACGAGCGTAGTAACGTAGTAAAGTACGTCAAGCTCGTTTTGAAAATCAAGTACACAAGAATCGACAGAAATCTCACAAATGGTTCAAACCTTCTAAATATTTAATGAAAATTTTAAATGATGAGTCGAACAACAATTCGTATTAAAGTATAAGAAAGACTAAGAGGAACCAAAATGTAGTATGACGATTTTCATCTTTAGTTGGATTCATCACGTCGAAGCACGATCCTGTTTTAATACCGTCTCTCTAATTATTTAGCAATAGGCAAAGCGATAACAGATATGACTAAATGTCTTATAGCGAATTGGAAATTCAAATTATGTATCAGCCATAACGCAGAGTAAAAGTACTCTTCACTATAGACCACTTAGGAAAAAATTCCTATTACGAATACAGAAACACCATTTTCGTCGTTTTACTAAGGTTTAGGTAGTTGATACATGTTCCGAATACTATCTCTCATACAAACCTCGTCCTGACAGTTAAAAAAACAACAAGAAAGAATTAGCCAACTAGGTGCAACCTTTTATATATAAAAATATGAAAATGAAACTTAGCATAAAGGCATAAGATGAAGCATATAGACAATAATCTCAGTTAAAAAACCGACCTAAAATAGGTAAAATAATAACAATAGTTGCTTACAATTATAACGACATAACTAATAAAATAAACGTAAGCAGAAGAAAGGTGTGGACCAAGAGTCTAAAGGAAGAAAAATTAGTTGTCTGTAAAGACGGTTTGCGGACGATAATTGATAATGTCATTAGAAAACATTGAAGGTAAAAATTACACACTTTTATGACTTGCATTGAATGTAATAATAATAATAAATAATAATAATGTATTGCAATGTTATACAAGCCGATAGCTTAGGCCGATCGCGGCTCTCTATCGCTTGCTCCGCGCTCTCGCTTGCACGCTCGGCTCAGGAGTAACGTGACAATGACTCATGCCTTGCAGTGCGTGCAGCCAGACGGAAACGATTTATAACACGTTATCAAGTTAAAAAAATTGGTACAGTCGTTCTGAAGTGACTTAATTACACACACTCGACAATTCATTTCTGTTTATATAGATAACATATCCGACGTACCTGTTAGATGGTTCCCGGTGAATTCGAAGTCGTCGTCCTGATCCCAATGCTTCAGCGACAGGTTGCCAAGCGGTGTTGCGTTCGCAAACTCCAAGTTCGCAAAGTGCCAGTCCAATATCTGACGGTCGCGAACCGACAGATACACAGAACTACAAAGAAACACTCATTATAATCAACTAGCGAGCCCGGAGGACGTCGTCTCGCCCTGATAATAAAAAAACCTTCCTACAAATTATATACCTAACCCTTCCTCGTGAACTTTGTCAACTGGTGACAACCGCGTGAAAATCCGTTAAGTAGTTTTTGAGTTTATCGCAAACAGACAGACAGTTGTGGCACAGGACCTTGCTTTATAATATTTAGTGATACTATGCAGCACACAACAGGTGCTTGACGACATATTTTCAACATGTTAACTAGCAGGCGACGGAATTAGCAAAATCTCTATCGCCATGCTATAGTTTCATCACGATATTTTCCTTCCTTCCAGGGATTCGAACCTACCATCTATAGACGTGTCCGAACACGCTATCAACAAGCCATCATCGCTTCGAACCTTATCGTTTAGTTAACCTTGAGCGAAAACTATCAGATCCCGAATACATGTACGCTTTCGTACGGCATATAAGAACTTTTTTCACTGCTATTTTTAATAAATATATAATAATATAAAAATGATAAGAAGAGAAATAACCGTAACTAATATAATTATTGGGAATAGGAGTTTGTTTGCTTGTTACGCTTTCACGCCTAAACTCCTCAACCAAACATAATGAAATTATGCATACATATAAGAGGAAATATCATTCACACACATTATTTACAATAACTGTACCGTTCCCGAGGGATACATCAAATCTACATTGAGACGAGCGAAGTCACGACTGAAGGCCAGTTAAAAATAGTTTTATATAGAAGTTATCTAGACATGTGAAATAACTAACTTTACTTAATTTTTTTTTTAAAATTTTATTTTGTTATAGTTGGCAAACGAACAGGTTGGTCATCGGATGTTAAGTGATCACCACCATCCATGGACACTAACAACACCAGAGGAGTCGCATGTGCGTTGCCACCCTTGGGGGGGAAGGATTAGGGGAGGGAGAGGGAGAAGAGAGGTCTTCGGCGCTCTCACTGACCTAACGAAACGCAACAATGCAAGCACTGTTACTTCACGTCGGTTTTCTATGAGAGGGTGGTACTACCCCGGACGAGCCGACACATTCATGCTGAAACCAGTAATAGTTTCAGCGTGGCTCTACCACCA
>MU159484.1:131589-143628 GCA_015888305.1 Antheraea pernyi | reverse complement strand
ATTTTCAGATTTTATACGCCGAGAACAAAGTTTAAATTTTGCCGTTCATAAGGTTTGTAGATTTTTTTAATGATGTTCATTTTTTTCGTGTACAAAAATTAAATATCTTGAAAAATAACGTAAAGTATTAGGTACGGCTAAAATTGGATTTAGCTTGTAATGTAACAACACATACATTGAACGTCTATTCTAAGACATAAACATAAAAAATAATCAAAACACCAATATATAGATTTTGGTTGTTTATTCTCAGGAAGTTAACGATTCACAGCATTGGTGGGATACAGAGGGCTGACAATACTGGGCCGAAACATTATTATTCCTGAAACTTTATTTATTTTCAGCAAAAGTACAACAGCTTAGTATATATATATAAGTACCCAAATATAAAAAAAGTTGGTAAACCAACCCGATACACAGCTGTAGGAGGATAATATGACTTATTTAGTAAAGCGAGTTTCCGTTTCATATATTTATTACAAACTACACACCTTACTAAAATCACAATGTCTAATTACGAAAGAACTTTTATTTATCACATTAATATAATCTGTACAAAGTAAAAAAATATTTTCATACTTTCATTAGTACAATGTGAAGCCTGCGTGAACATTGGAACAATATTTTATATAATCTATTGTTATTACTGTGGCTCGACTATATGCAGAAATAAAAACACCTAACTATATATACATACAGCCATTTCATTGATATTTTATTGCAATGAAGCGGACCATGCATCTTTAAACAAAACGTCAAACTCAATTCTAACTAGTTGTGATATGCTGTAAACAAAGCCCCCAATAACCTTTTAGTATCAAAGTGACAACAAACTGTACTGAAAATTACTGTCAAATTGACATTTACATAGACAAACTGCAATTAATTGGCGGCAACGATTGCCATACGAACTCAAAGAATAAATATGGTCGCTTAGCAAACAATACCGCACAAGTCAATTTGAATTTACAGAGTAGTGAAAAAGCTCTTTTTTATTCCATTATCTCCATACAGTAATTATCCATTTGAAGATGTGGAACTGCCTCCCAGCCAGTGTGATCCCTTCCTCTTATGGGGTCCTTCAAACGAGGCGTGAAGGGACACATGTGCAGGTGGGCATGATAGCAACGACTACCGTTGTTATTTAACACCGCCGGTCGCCGTTATTTATGGACTGTACTGTACTTTCCATCAGGTGCCGAACAGACATTTTGCCGAATTAGTGAAAAAAAAGAAGACTGATCTGTTATTGGTTGAAACGTTTAAAATGTGATGTAGTCCGGTGAAGCTGTTAAGACCTTGCATGGTCAATAGCAAAGTTTAAAATGTGATATGTAGATTGACGCGTTATATGACTATTTATCCAATGAAATTTAAAAATAAAAACCGCCAATTTTCGACTTTAGTGATATTGTTTGCTAAGGGGACGATATGTATAATGCTTTTGCGAATACCTTTACAATTTTGAGTTTTATATATCATAAATACAAAATGTATGAACAATTCTCGTTACTTCTTTGTTTTGATTCCGAAATATAGAGTACACGATTTCTCATTAAAAAAGGTTGCTCTGTAACGTTGGTATTTGGATAACAAACGTTGCACAGTAAATTATGCTTAAAGGACCATCTTCCAATTGCAGCAATACTACTGCTAATTGTCTATAGGCATAACGATAACTTACACAGATAATAATATGAATTTCCTCCTATATGTGTATTACCATCTAGTTTAATTCAACTTGATTCAAGTATCCATAAAAATAATTTATTAAAGTATACAAATAACATATGTTACATGGACATACAACCTTTATAAAGAGTGACAAATATAAAAACTATTCCACTAATCTAAAATTTTACGTTATGTCAAATCTAGCAGAGAAATGATATATTCAAAGTACAACGGCTCGTAAGTCGGTGATATTATAACTGACAAAAACGCACAAAAACACGAATCTATATTTTACGGGATAGGAAAAAAAAATGCAAAAATTATTACATATCGTCCCCTTAGCAAACAATATCACTAAAGTCGAAAATTGGCGGTTTTTATTTTTAAATTTCATTGGATAAATAGTCATATAACGCGTCAATCTACATATCACATTTTAAACTTTGCTATTGACCATGCAAGGGAAATATCATTCACACACATTATTTACAATAACTGTACCGTTCCCGAGGGATACATCAAATCTACATTGAGACGAGCGAAGTCACGACTGAAGGCCAGTTAAAAATAGTTTTATATAGAAGTTATCTAGACATGTGAAATAACTAACTTTACTTAATTTTTTTTTTAAAATTTTATTTTGTTATAGTTGGCAAACGAACAGGTTGGTCATCGGATGTTAAGTGATCACCACCATCCATGGACACTAACAACAATTTTTTTTTTAAAATTTTATTTTGTTATAGTTGGCAAACGAACAGGTTGGTCATCGGATGTTAAGTGATCACCACCATCCATGGACACTAACAACACCAGAGGAGTCGCATGTGCGTTGCCACCCTTGGGGGGGAAGGATTAGGGGAGGGAGAGGGAGAAGAGAGGTCTTCGGCGCTCTCACTGACCTAACGAAACGCAACAATGCAAGCACTGTTACTTCACGTCGGTTTTCTATGAGAGGGTGGTACTACCCCGGACGAGCCGACACATTCATGCTGAAACCAGTAATAGTTTCAGCGTGGCTCTACCACCACCACCATTATATCTATACATTCCAATATCCAACCCTTCAATACTAACTCTCTCTTCCCGACTATTTGTCCAACATGGTGGTGGGGTCAGCCTACCGTTCTTTTTTTCTCCACTTCGCTCTGTCCTCGACATCGCCTTCAGAAACTTTGCATTCCTTCATGTCATTTAAAACTGCACTCTTTCAATTCTTTTTGGGCCTGCCTCTGGGTGTTCAATCAGGAAGGGACAGCTGTAGTGTTAAATTCCCTACATAGTCTGGTGGCTTTCTTTTCACACGACCATACCATTGCAACCTACTTTCCTGAATCTTATCCTGAACTATACAATACTAACTAATATTACAAATGCGAACGTAAATTTGTTTATTATTTACGCTTTCACGATTTAAGTACTCAACCGATTATTATGCAAACACGTCGTCAAAAGTCCAGAAAAGGTACTGTTTCAGCGTCCAAATTTACATTAACGAGCAAAACCGCGGGAAAAAGCTAGTTTTCTATAAAAAAAATACCTTGGCGGATTAGACTCCAACTGTGTGAGTTTGTCTTCGATAGTCGCATTCTGTGAGATCAGTCCATCGTATTCATTACATAATAGATTCATCTCTCGATTTAAACGTCGCAAGTTAAATTCTTGGAGGACGCTGACGTCTCCTGCGACGACTTTATTCTTCTCAGCTAACAAATTCTCCTTTTCTGCCTTCATAGATTTCAACAGATCTTGTATGTCACTAATTCTAAAAGGAAAACAGATGTACAGTCCACGCTAAATATTTTAACCGCTCTGAATGTTACGTGCGCAGAACACAAAATTACATCGTGGAATTATGGAATAATAATATATAATATAACAGGGATAACGCACGCACGCACGAACGTACGCACGCACGCACGCACAAAAAATCAATGAACTATGGTCGAATGTCGACCAGTGGGCGGCGCCCACTAGTATCTATTAATACGTGAAGCCTAAACTTTGTATCCCTTTATAACGGAATTGGGCGAACGGATCAACGTGAAATTTGGCATAGTTAAAGTTTATATGGAGGAGAAGTGCAGAAAACTATTTATTTTATATAAAATGCATTAGAAGTACATTAAATTAATTAAAATATGCATTACTCACACTACTGCCTCAATTTTACACAACATATACACACATGTAAATAAAAAAGACATTTTGACATCTGTTTTATTAGCGTTAATATCATTGTTGAATGTAGAATGAAAAAGGGTAATTGGAACGTAAGAGTAAAATAATACATACAGTCGAGCATAGCAACCTCCTTCACAACCTTTTTTGAAGTCATTTATTGACAGATGTCAAAATGTCTTTTTTATTTACATGTGTGTATATGTTGTGTAAAATTGAGGCAGTAGTGTGATTATAGTTTTAACACAATGGTGAGAATATACAGTCACCATGTATTTTAATATGATAAAAAATTAAAAGCAGAGGCATTGGTGTAAATAAATTTCTAGAATAAATAGTGCATTAAGATAAAACTTACTTATTAATATTGGCTTTCATTTTCTCTTGCAGGGTTATAACAGCCTTGAGTTGTTGAATCTAAAAATGAGAAAAATAAATTAACTCTTACATCTGTAATTACGAAAAATAATTGAAATATACTAATATTTAATCTTAGTCATTTTATTACATACTTGTTTGTGTTTGACATTTTTCTGTTGCAACTTTATGACCCACTCGAGAGCTTGACCGAGTGAAACGGGTGTATCATTGTAATAATTAAAATCGACTTGGTGTGAGAGGTACGACGTAGCATCTAAGAGTCTATTGAATTCACGTTCCACCTAAAATAAAACATATTTTTAAAGGTACTTCTTTTGGCGCGTTAGGGAAAAATGATGAGAGTAAATTTTTACGATGCGCGCGCATACCGTCACGAAAAACCGACATCCTGAAGTTATTACGATGCGGGCGCACACCGTCACGAAAAACCGACACCCTGAAGTTATTACGATGCGCGCGCACACCGTCACGAAAAACCGACACCCTGAAGTTATTACGATGCGCAATTCAAATGAAATTATTTTACCATTTCATCTTTATGTTTCGGTACTTGACTTCCAGTAGCTTCATAAAGTGGACATTTTTGTTTAATCTTATGCAGTTCCATGTTCATTTGCACAGATAATGTGGTGACTGGATTTCCACCCAAACCGGTTACAACCATAGCACCTGAAAATTGGCAATAGGAACAAAGATATTGGTTGCTGTTCTTTTTATTCTATGGACCGCTTTACATAGTGTAAAATGTAATCGCTTCTGCTGTCTGTTCCGTTTTTTTTTATATCATAGGAGGCAAACGAAAATGCGGGTCACCTGATGTTAAGTGATCACCGCCGTCCATAGACACTAGCAACCAGAGAAGTCGCAAGTGCGTTGCCAGCCTGTGTTTGGGGGAACGGGAATTGGAGGGAGAGGGGACGGGGGTGAGGGGAGGTAGGCCTCCAGCGCTCTCACTGACCGAACGAAACGCAACAATGCAAGCACTGGTACTTCACGTCGGTTTTCTGTGGGTCGGGTAGTACTACCCCGGGCGAGCCGACCCATTCATACTGAAACCAGTAATAGCTTCAGCGTGGCTCTACAACCTACAAAGTCTAGATTTTCTAACCTATTCAACAGATATTAATACAGTTTACATTAATAGATAGAGCTATTCAAAAGCAGAGATTATATCTATAATATATCATAGTATAATAGTAGCATTAATAGATAGAGCTATTCAAAAGCAGAGATTATATCTATAATATATCATAGTATAATAGTAGAATATTATAGTTTAAAAAAGCTGAAAAATTCTAAGATTTGTAATGTGATGTCATAACAAACATATTGTTGTGCGCTTTAATCGCAAACGCTAGAGCTAAGTCTTACGACATAGATCAATTTAATGTACATCGTAATTGTATATCTTAGAAATATTAATAAAAAAGATGGTATATATTCATACAGTAACCATTTTTATCTTTTTACAAGAATAATTATGTTATTTACCAAGCTATTTTATACAATACAGTATTATTCCTTATCAAATTGAAAACATTACATACGTTGTACATGTCATGTTGATCAAAACTGCCCTTAACAGTATTTCATTAAAATGGATATCTACATTGGACCCGTGCGAAGCTACGGCAGATCAGTAGTATTAAATAAGCTCTTTAAGATGAAAGAGATGATTGGTGAATCTTATACATTATTATCAAGTGGTATAAGTGCTGAAAACAGAGACATTGCCTCACTGAGCCTGTTCTACCATCTGTATCATGGCAAGAGTTCTGAAGAGTTTTTCAAATTAATCCCTTCCTCTCCTTTTCACAACCGAACCACACGCGCTTGTCTTCGGAGCCACAGTTTTACGGTCACCCCTATCTCGGCACGAACTAAAAGGTTCGCTACATCTTATTTTTGCGGTACCGTGAAGCTGTGGAATAATCTCCCGGCTAGTATGTTCCCTCCTTCCTATAACATGGGGTCCTTCAAGCGCAACGTGAAAAGACATTTACGCAGGCCGGCATGACAACGATGACCGCCGGAAGAGGGCGTATCTCTCGGTGGTCGCCGTTGTTTTTGGATTGTATTGCGCTTACCATCAGGCACAGTGCAGTTACTTTGTCGTACTTAAATAAAAAAAAAACTAGACTTTTTTTAAACTTTATACACACCTAAATCAGCCACATAGGGTCCCTTCCTATATGTTACAATTCTACCGCCAACTCTGTCTCTTCCCTCAAGAATAACTACCTCACAACCAAAGGATTGGAGTTGTCGTGCTGCTGCTAAACCAGATACTCCTGTAAGCACAAAATATAAAAGTGTTTAGTAAAATTATTCATTTCTCAATGTAGTTTTATGAATTACTAGCTTCTGCCTGTGACTTCATCTGGATGGAATAGTTGCTTTGGGCTAACACTAACATGCAGAGGAAACTCTCGAAAGGAAAAAAAAAAACGATTTTGACACATTCTACATTGGTGCTTCACTCCTATTAGTTTTAACATGATGACATATAACCTATAGCCTACCTCGATAAATGAACTATATAACCCTCAAAGAAATATTCTAATCGGACCATTAATTCCTGACATTAGCGCATTCAACCAATCAAACAGACAAGCAAACCCTACAGCTTTATAATATTACTATAGATTCCAATCCTTATACAAAAATTTAGGGTTAATTAAACATTTAAAGATAAATTCTTTATTGAAGTTCAATTTCTAGCTTCCATTTCTCATGTTATCTTCATATTTAAATGGCTCGCATTTACTAAGTAAGTCTTACTAGTCCAGATCCTTTCATGAATTAACATGTAAGTATTGATAAAAAATAGATCTCGAATATGTGTACTTAGAGAGAACAAAACAATTATAAAAAAAGTACCTGCTCCGATAATAATAACTTTAGGTCTTTGCTTCCCTTTTGGTGGAGCTGGAATGGGTGTAATCCTTTCATATATTCCATAATTTATAAAACTATGTCGTTCTAAAAATGCATGAGTCCTCATCACCAGGGCTGGGTCGCCATTATAAGGAACCTAAAAATTAAAAACTGTTAGTGGTCGATCATTGTAAATATTTTCAACAAATCTTATAAAAAAGTCAGTAAAACCTCAATGTGTAGATTTATATAGATAGTTTCTTAAAATTAACTTGTGCACAAATTTGCCTTCTATGAACTTCTGATACATATAGATTATAGCGATTAAACAGATAGTGATTACAGAGAATATACATTGAAGATGGTTAGTAATAAAAAAAAAAAACAAAATATCATAATTATAAAAAATATTATAGCTATTGTGGTCAACAAAGAGCAAAGGTTCCTTTATAATAATATATATAAAGTTACAAAATGCTACACCAAAGTAAATACAATTGTAAACATAAATGTAGAGTGGTAGAAAATATTCAATTGCAACCTTAGCTGGTTAAGAACCTCAAATTTAAAAATCTGTCAACAAATATCTTTTTTTTCTATTGAAGCATTTAGCTGTTACTGCTCTGTACCTGATGGTAACCAGTGTTGTCGGAAGATAACAGTGACTTCCGAGATATATATGAATTGTCGCTAGTCACCACTCTTCTCAATAGCTGACTATTGTTACCTAAAGATATGGAACTACTGACAGTACATAGTAAGACATCACAAAAATTTCATTTGATTGTTAAAAATTTATGGTACATGACGACTAATACAATATGCGACAACTAAATAATATATTTAAATATAGAAAAGGTGATCTCTAATAATTTATTAATATTTATAATCACCTCCATCTTCTGTACTGCATATTCTTGAACCAATTGCTTCTTTGGATCCTCAAACCACATTTTTAGTATGCGGTTCCGAATTTGAACAAATGCATGACTTGAAGGTCCTTGCAGATCCGAAAAGCATTCTGCCTCTAATGATGACATTTTGTCAAAAGGTAAACGAGACTGAAATGCTGCACCTTCCAGGCTAAAAATTATGAAATGAAATAAAAAATATATATCAACAATAAACATAGTATAATGAGTTAATAAGTTTTCTGATAAAATAGATAATTGCTATTATTATATGTTACTAATAGTTGCCTAATTTACAAATTCATACCTATTAAGCATTTCTTTATAATTAATCTCCTCAACATCTTCAGGTTTTGTTTCTTCTATAACAGTTTTCTCTTCTTTTTTTACATCTTTCTGTTCGGTCGTCCTACTCGATGAAGATTCCCGTCGGCTAACAACCGACGGGGGGCTGGTAGACTGAATTTTACTCTTCTCAGACTGATCCGATTCAGAACCGTCTTGTTTTAACTTTTCTTCTATTTCGCGGTTTTCTACCTGCGATCGATAAACATAACCTATAATTTTACATAATAAAAATGTTGTAATTTAATTCTAATATAAATATGAATTATTACCTTTGCTCGTTTACGTCGACTCATCTTCAATACAATTAGTTATTGATGTATAGCAAAATTATGTATTGTCAATTATTGAAAACAATAACAAACGCAAAAAAAAACAAAAAGACACAGATAACAATTACAACTTTGAATTTCCGCAGATTATATCACAGACAAAATTATTCACAGATAATTTTCAGTATACAAAATTCAGTGTTACTAGTTTTTTCTGTTACTAGCTTTAACTGAATAACTTCCGAATTCCAGGTTTTTGCTCAAAAACGGTTGAGGGGGATCATGACTTTCATTAACAAGCAATATTATTCTACACCTAGGAATACATTAATCTTAATATTAATAATCATTTCGTACTAATATGACAACGAAGGTAAATTCTAATTATCATCATACTGTTGAAGCATATCGATGTTAGAGATTAACACAAAAACACCAAAACATAGAGAGCAACCATTGTAATTAAATTAAGGGCAGAACTTTTCGGTGGGCATTACCATAAAAATTAAATATATATATATATATATACGATTATTAATTCAGAAATTTCTATGTACAGTGTACACGAGCTGTAAGCTGTGGCTGTCGTTTCGCTTGTGCGAACTACAGATATGATAAATATTACAAGATGTATATTTCAAAAGAATATTATTGCAGAACCTTTTCTGTGCCAAAATTAATATCTAAACAATGTAATCAAATTGGATACGCAGTCCATCCATACCTTTTTCGGTCTTCCTCTACTCGTATATCCGTCCACAAACATACTCAACACTTTTCTAGTTACATGGTTTTCATCTCTCCTCATGACATGCCCATACCATGCTAATCTATTACTCCTCAACTTCTCTGTCACTGGTGCTATTTTCAAACTTCCTCTGATATACTCATTCTTAATTAATGTATACGATTATTAATTCAGAAATTTCTATGTACAGTGTACACGAGCTGTAAGCTGTAGCTGTCGTTTCGCTTGTTCGAACTACAGATATGATAAATATTATAAGATGTATATTTCAAAAGAATATTATTGCAGAACCTTTTCTGTGCCAAAATTAATATCTAAACAATGTAATCAAATTGGATGCAGTATAAAAGTAAAATGACGAGATTATTAAATATTATAGTGGACGCTACTTCGCACTTCCACTTGGAATTGATTGATCCGCCTAAGCGTGTTTCGCTCCGTCACGGAGCAACCGCAGATCGATGTTGAATATTCTGATACGAACGGACGAGATTATTAAATTAGATGCAAATTAATATTACAATATTTCGTTTAAGATATTTAGCTTAGGTTGTCACGTAGAAGCGATCCAGTGTCATTATATAACTTAAATATTATGTAGTACTGCTGATTGTTTTAGTAATTTATTTTCTAAACATATTATACGTTTAATGCAGTAGGTATATTGCTAGATAATGGTAATAGAAAAAAATCTATAATATAATATAACTAGTAATATATATAACTAATAATAAAAAAATATAGACATATTATATACCTAAACGTTCCTCGTGAATTACTCTATCTACTAGTGAAAACCGCATTAAAATCCGTTCAGTAATTTTTTGAGTTTATTGCGAACAGAGAGACAGACAGACGTGGCAGAGGACTTTCTTTTATAATATGTAATGATGATAACAAAATAGGCAAATATGGCAGCACAATGTAACATAAGTTATTTTATGTCCACTTTATGTTTCATTTGTTCTTTTTAACTTGTTTTATATATAACCTCATATAATAAAAACTATTATACTACACTCAACAACAATATAAATCTATGAATTATAAAAGGAACCATTTAAATCGGCATAGTGTTTGTCAAGTTATAAACTTACTAACCGAAATTCGTACAGACAGAGCAGTTATTCTTAATAGCGATGTAATTTTAAGGATGCACCCGAATCCGTGCTTAATCACATGTAAAATAAATTTATATACGCAATTAAACTTTTACCTTGGCAAAATTATTATTCAGAATATGTACGTATACTATTCTCCAAACACAAACCGAGGTGCACTAACTTTTTAGTTTAAGAGGCCTTTAAGACCCTATACAATTAATTGAAATTATCGACATTTAATCATATCTTATAAAAGTAAGGCCAACATAATTAAGAAATATTGTCACAATTAAGACCTAGCTCAAATATATCAAGGAAATAACCCAAAGGCCTGAAGAAAGTCAAACAATATAAGTCAAGAGCTTTATTTAATTATAAAATTTGAACTTAACGTCAACAAATACACAAACAGATTTCATGTTATTGCGGTCCTTAGTATTCATTTACAGCGACTTTCTGAAGTGGTTATAGAGAGGTCCTTCTTCGGAATAACCAGCCACTTCTTGAGGTATTATAGCACTCTCTTCTATACTACCACAAGGACGACACATGCATTCAAGGGGGGCTTTGGTAGACACCTGGAATAATGAAAGTATATTATATACGCAGAACTTAACATCGTATTATACTTTTCTAAAATCAATAGAAAAAACGTGTTTCGATTTTGTGTCACTGTATCGCGCGAGCGTCGTACTCAAGGGCTCCACGCCGAGGGAACGGACCAGACGTGTTTCGACATGACATAGAACTGTGCAGTAGTGCGGCAGCATTTAGCAACTGCTATCTACGTAGATGCACAATTACGATCTAAAAATAACATACTATTTGTTATAATAAGTGTTTTATGTTATTTGTTTTTTATTTGAGTATCTCAGAGGAAGTTTGAAAATAGCACCAGTGACAGATAAGTTGAGGAGTAATAGGTTAGCATGGTATGGGCATGTCATGAGGAGTGATGAAAACCATGTAACTAGAAAAGTGTTGAGTTTGTTTGTGGACGGATATACGAGTAGAGGAAGACCGAAAAAGGTATGGATGGACTGCGTGAAAAATGATATGTGCGTGAAAGACCTGTGAATACTGAGATAACATTTAATAAGGGTAATGATGATGATGATGAAGCGTTTTATTTTACCTTTCTAAATCTCTTTTCTTCGTTCTTTGCGTCCGGACAAAACAAAATTACCGTTGCTTCTCTTTCACCAGATTCCTGACAGCAGTTGCAAGTTCTCTCCATTTGCCAAATTTTACTACCAGATACCTAATTTAAAAAGATAATTGTTTAATAAAGTAGTAAAAAAAATTCACAAATTTTATTTTTAAACTAATAATATTTTCAACCAAGTGTAACATAATTTACCTGTACGTAGCTGCTACATTTTCCGACGCATGCAAATGATGGAATCGCTTTTGGTTTACAACCGCGATGTTTCAATACGTGAATAACAGGAGTCATTTGACATTCTTGACCTGTGAGATTATCAAGATAATTTTGGTATTTAAATTAAAAACAACATAGCTTGATGTAAGTGCGGGTGGCGGGTGGC
>MU159484.1:107360-128696 GCA_015888305.1 Antheraea pernyi | reverse complement strand
CCCCCACAAAACGGTCTGTCGGTACACCGTGGGGTTTTAGTCTGTGCGAGTCGGACATAACCCACCCTCTCCCCCAGGGGGGTGGCGTATCCATAAGGCATTTCCCCACGTTAAAAAAAAAAGGAACTACTAAACCGATTTTGAAAATTCTTTTACCTGTATAAAGCCACGTAGTAGCCAGTAGGCTACATATAATCACGCTAAGACCAATAGGAGAGGAACAACTTTCTTCAGAGGAGCATGTTTCTTACGAACGCTGCCTTAATTATGAGATATATATGATTGAGTTCCAAAGAAAAGTTGTAGCTTGATAATGCCTATTACCGCCCAACGAAGTGGGCACGGGTCGGCTAGTACTGTATAATTTAACTGTGTCATAAATATTTCACAAAATGATATAGTGATATTGATTAAGTGCATGTAATTTTATAGTATTTATCAAGTCGTATGGTTTGATAAATCTCACGACTCACCACTGGGGTGAAAAAAAACCCCCATAAACGTCTCATGTAATTAATGGCTGCTCCTTTACGACGTATCGGTGATAACAATCAATAAGAAATCAAGTCATGTACTCAGCTACATACTATGCCAAGACAAATGGAATACTTGCCAAATCGTTTAGACATGTTCTTCATCCTGTTTTACTAATTGAACTCATGTACGTAAATGCACAGAAATTTGGAAAAATTGTCTGGATCACCAGTTTAATTAAGATTGACTGTATCGGAGACAAAAGTGTAACAGAATTAAAGGACTCTCTTAGTGACGTAGCTGCGCGACGTGACCGTGAAATGTTAGCGAGCAAGCGAATTGCAGTATGCGCGTGTGCCGTGCCCTACTTATCAATATATATTGACATTCAATTTCGCTTAAGGGCAACCTCGTATGCATCATGTAATATATAGAATGGTAAATCTTCATTACATATTATAAAACAAAGTCCTCTGCCGCGATTGTCTGTTCGCGATAAACTTAAAAACTAGTAAACGGATTTTCATGCGGTTTTCACCATTAGACAAAGTGATTCATAAGGAAGGTTTAGGTATATAATTTGTCAATGTACTTTTTTATCCGGGGGGGACGGGACGGGACGGGGAGACACAACGTCCGCTGGGCCCAGTTAAATATTAAGTTATAAAAGTTTTAAGATATTACTATTTTTATAAGCGCTACTTGTTTAGAAAAAATATGTTTCCTTGCCGCGGAAAGCTTGGGTAAGCGGTGTGATACGCACGCGTTGGAGAGAGGAAATAAACGGATAACAGTTTACAAAGAAATTATGTAAGCAAGGTGTATTTTTTTAAGTTTTTTTCTCTGTACATAGAATACATATTTTAAAGATAATATACAACGGAGATGAAGTCGATGGCATCAGCTAGTTTTATATATATAGAAGTTCTTCCATTTATACGCCAGAGTAAATATAAATAAAATTCAACGTTTTTGAAACGTTGAAATTAAATTACTAGTTACTGAAACGAAATTCGTTGAAGTGCAGCCGGAGTTTTAATGGAAATATGAATTCCCAGTATTCTCCCCTTTACTTTTACAGCGTAATATTAAAAACCATGTATCCGTAACGAATTTTAACATAGAATAAAACAAATAGAACCCGTTTTTCTTCATCAATGCCTGTATGTATGGGAAACATCGGAACGGTTCGAAATCAAATCCCTTAAAATTAAGCCAAATCATATACCACAACATGAGAAACATGTTGTACCGACCCTACTTATGTGGGATAAGGGTAAGAAGAAGAAGAAGTTTGATTTTTTATGAAAGCGTGTTTTTTTAAACTATTATATATTTTTCATTTTTTAGTTAAATTTTTTTACCTTATTTTTCGGATTATTGCATTGTCATCGACCTTTGACAGGTGTGCAAAGTTTGAATTAAATCTGATCGTACAAAATAGGACAACATCGAGCTCAAAGGGGTCGGTTACAAACATACATATATACAGGTGAAGTTAATAAAAGCGTGTTAAAATAGAGTTTCATTCCTGTATCAGTTCCATAGAATCCTTAATGCTTGACAATAGGAAATAATTCAACGTCCAAAGGTCGGCGCGGCGTGTAACAATGATTTTTTCGGAATTTACGTACATTTATTAATTTCGATTGGTAACAATTGGATGACGGTGAAAGAAAATGATCATGGGATAATGTTAGCCTGAGAAATATACTTGGAGTACTACTGAATGCCATGATATTATAAGTTAAAAGCTTGTCACTTATAATATAATTGACTGAATGTGACAATAAAATATAGATCTGTGGATTTTTCAGAGTTTGAAAACTCTTTTACATACTGATGTACAACAAACATAAACCAATTTCAATTACATACTGACAACATAAATTTATTAAAAGGGACAGTCATATATGAACATTTATAACCAAATGAGTTTTCAGTCCTATTTTTTTTGGAGTCTGTTAGCCGCTACTCTCGGGTGTGAATTGAATTATCGTATACAGTACTAGCCGACCCGTGCCCACTTCGTTGGGCGGTAATAGGCATTATCAAGAAGTGGGCACGGGTCGGCTAGTACTGTATACGATAATTCAATTCACACCCGAGAGTAGCGGCTAACAGACTCCAAAAAAAATAGGACTGAAAACTCATTTGGTTATAAATGTTCATATATTATAATTTCCGCTTATAACTTGGGATAATATTGAAGCCCAAAGTCTGACTTGGATTGTCATTCATCTGTCATCAATTCTGATTGCTATTCTTACATTACAAGCGCTATAAGTATAAGTAAGTATTCTTAATAGAATCAATTTATTGAAAAATTATCGTAGAATGATAAAAACAATACTAGTTCTGATTTTTTCCTTTGTATTTACCCAACCACCTATCTCAATTTGAATATCTCTGTCTCTGTATGGAATAAATTGCTTACGGGTAACAATAACAATCGACCACAAATGCAAAGATTTGTTTATCAACTTCAAAATGGTTGTATGTATTTCCTTTTTTTTTGGGAAGACATTGTAATATAGTTAATAGAATAAAACTTTAATAATATTGTTCCTAATATTCCTTCTATATTTAAATATGTTCGCTGGTCCGCATTGTATAGACATAGATTCTATAACATAGAGCGTTCTTTTTGGTCAATATGTATTTTTTTTCGAACTGACTGCGCTATTCAGCAAGGTCTTAGCAGCTTCAGCTGACTACTAAGGCGAGCGCTTAAGGCACTCAGCGAATTTTATTTGACTACTAGCTCAAGGGTGCGCGGCACACCTCGACTTGGGCTGTTGCCTGATACATGCAATTCGCGACCTATCTTTTTGGCCAAGCGAGCTGTAAATGCTTTTATATGGCTATAACTTCACTTTCTTTTTGAGTAATTTTGTAGGTATAGTGACCGTTTTACTAATTGCTCTTTATTGAGTCTTACTTTAATACTAGAAATTTACCTTTCTAGATTTTTAATTTATCAGGATAAGATATAAATATTTTAAGAGTTCTCATATATTTATGCAGATTTGGCATAATTTCTATTTAATCTTAACACGTGCGCTTAGATTATGTATTAGATCATTGTAGGAACATACAGGTATTATGCAATAATCATTTCAGCCATATTGGTCACATCGTTTATAAATATTTCGTTGCTTTTTAAACATTTCTATATTCTCCTAAATATACTACAAGTGGTGGCAGGAAATAAAAATGTTTAAATGTTATTATAAAATATATTATTTGTTTCAATTTTAACAATTTTGAAAACTAACAATATGTTTTTTTTGTTTTTCTAAAATGCTGTCGTTAACATGTTCGTTATTTGTTTATTATTTAGTGTGTTTGTTTAGTTGGTGTGTATTTATCGACTGAAATCTCCACATTTGTTGCACCTGCAATCATCAGGTTCCCGAAGGCGGACCTCCATGAGTGCGCTATCCTCATCTTCAAGTCTGATGCCATCGGGATCGTAGCAATGGGTCAGAGTTACCAATCGTTCACGTAAGAAATTCTCACGACAACAGAAACATTCCTGAAAATATCAAATAAACGCATCATTAATAGTAAGTTTAAACAATATTCACAAAACCGTTAAACCGGGATATAATCGAATCTGGCATATGCTCGGTCTTTGAACCCAAATATTAATAAAATTAGTAGTTACCAATCGTTCACGTAAGAAATTCTCACGACAACAGAAACATTCCTGAAAATATCAATTAAACGCATCATTAATTAACAGTAAGTTTAAACAATATTCACAAAACCGTTAAACCGGGATATAATCGAATATGGCATATGCTCGGTCTTTGAACCCAAATATTAATAAAATTAGTCACAATAGGTATTCAAACGGTAATAGAGCCAACAAACGAAAAACAACGAAACGCATAGACTCTTGAAGAAAAGATTGTCCTAAACTAACCAGGAGTAGGATGGATTGAAACTAGGAGAAAGAACTTCGTCCAACATTAGAATAAATTTCCTTTGTCTATACTAATATAAAGGTAAAATAATATTCAGACCCATTATCCTGATTCTAAAAATCTATTTCATTAATAGGAATCTTCGTTGCCCCTCCGTGTTATGAGCTTTTAATGTTATTAAGTAATATGCAATAGTTAACGCTGACCAAATCGCGTACTATTTTTTACAAATAAAAACCTTTTAGTTGCTTGAACTTTTAAATACTTGACAACCGATTTTTGTTCAGAGATCAGTATAAAAGTCAGGATATCATTAAACTATACCCTAACGGCATGATAAGATTTCATCACAGAATTTTTATCATCTATTTAAATTTCAGGCTACATCATTCCCAAATTGAAATTCACATCTATGGATGAATCTATGTTCAGGGTAAGGGGCCAAATTATTTCTCAGTACACTAATAAAATAATAACACACAATTTTTATTATTAGCATTTAAAAACTTTACCTTTTGAAATCCAGTGGGATTTGACACTGATGGTTGCACTTGGCTTTTGCACAAACCTTCACATTTGTTGACTCGGACTTCTCCACTGCACGACCTCACTAATCTTCCCATGTCATCATACTCTTCTGCGAATATAAATAGAAAACAATATGTTCGCAAAATCTATAGTTATAATATTTAATAATATAATTAAATTAATTTAATAATTATAATTTATTCGCGAAATATTTATAGTTCACTAGTTTCAAACGTACCTTTAGTGACATGAATTTCGTTTGCCACCGTTTCGCAATTTTCATCTGCAGCAGAAATTAATAAAAATGCAAGTAATTCTAAAGCAATAATAAGCATTTTTTTAGAAACAGAAAAACCCATGTTCTACTTTGTTAATCGAAGTTGACTGAGATACAGTTGGAAGTGGAATATGATTGTGAAGCCAAAGAGGTTCCTTTTATATGAACGATGTAATACGTATTTGTACGGAATATGAGGGAAACCTCAGTAAAATGTCAGCGGGTTGTCTGCAACCTAATTGAAATTGCTTGTAGCGAACATATAATGTTTCTTGTCTGTACCTAAATATCTGTTTCCCAATAGTTGCTACTTATATATTCTTTAACAGTAAATTTATTATTATTAGTTGTGTGAGTACATTATGAGAACGTTTTAGTGGTCATATCAGTATACCAAAGTAATTTTTACAGTTTTTACAAAGTTTGTTGAATTACTACATCTGTTGTTGACGCTTGTTGAAGTAAGCTACATATGTGTTCTAACATGATCATGAATACCTATAGTTGGCAATGCACAATACTGTACAAGATAATTCAATTCACCACCGAGAATAGCGACTATCAGACTCCAAAAAAAAATAGGACTGAAAGTTCATTTGGTTATAAATGTTCATCTACGACTGTCCCTTTTAATAAATTTATGTTGTCAGTATGTAATTGAATTTGGTTTGTGTTTGCTGTACATCAGTATGTAAGAGACTTTTCAAATTCTGAAAAATCCACAGATCTATATTTTATTGTCACATTCAGTCAATGATATTATAAGTGACAAGCTTTTAACTTATAATATCATGGCATTCAGTAGTACTCCAAGTAAATTCCTCAGGCTAAGATTATCCCATGTTTTCTTTCACCGTCATCCAATTGTTACCAATCGAAATTAATAAATGTACGTAAATTCGGAAAAAATCATTGGTATACGCCGCGCCGACCTTTGGACGTTGCATTATTTCCTATTGACAAGCACCCGACCATCACGACTTGTGCTTAAAGTTAAATTAAATTAAAATAAATTATTGATTTACAGGTTTAAATTATTGATGTGAAACATCTATAGGCGAGGGTAAACCTGATTGTTGTTAACGTGGCGAGTGTGTGAGACGTGGCGACGCGATGCCATGCGCAAGCAGCGGTGCGCAATCGCTCTTGCCGCAGGAGCTCGCATACCTATAATGTAATTTGAGATTCATTCGATTCGAACAACTTCGATGTTTCACATATGCCAGGCGTCCCGTGACGGCTCAATTTTTTTTTGTTTAAATAATTATTTATGTAATATTAATATTAATTATTCTGCTGATGTGTTTTTTCTTATTTTCTATTAGTATATCTATTTGTAAAATAAGTTAAGGGTTCTATGGAACTGATACAGGAATGAAACCCTATTTTAACACGCTTTTATTAGCTTCACCTGTATGTATGTATGTTTGTAACCGACCCCTTTGAGCTCGATTTTGTCCTATTTTGAACGATCAGATTTAATTCAAACTTTGCACACCTGCCAAAGGTCGATGACAATGCAATAATCAGAAAAAAAAGTTAAAAAAAATTAACTTAAAAATGACCTCCAGATATCAGTATTTTTATCATTTTTTTGTCGATTTTTACAAAAATATACATTTATTTCTAATTTACACTATTCTTAAGCCAAATTTATTAAATTTTATTTTCTGTTTTAGTTGGATTTGTTATGAAAGCGTGTTTTTTTAAACAATTATTTTTTCCTTTAGTAGCTATTGAGGAGCTTAATGTTATCAGTAAAAAAAATTTTTTTTTGTTAAGTTCGACCTCTGGATTTGTACTGGTAGGTATACATAAATTGGCAGAGACGAAATTAAATACATCTAGCTCAACTGATGGTTGCACTTGGCTTTTGCACAAACCTTCACATTTGTTGACTCTGACTTCTCCACTGCACGACCTCACTAATCTTCCCATGTCATCATACTCTTCTGCGAATATAAATAGAAAACAATATGTTCGTGAAATCGTCTATGTAAAATAGATTCCGATATTAATAGTTCACTAGTTTCAAATGTACCTTTAGTGACATGAATTTCGTTTGCCACCGTTTCACAATTTTCGTCTGCAGCAGAAATTAATAAAAATGCAAGTAATTCTAAAGCAATGATAAGCATTTTTTTAGAAACAGAAAAACCCATATTCTATTTTGTTAATCGAAGTTGACTGAGATACAGTTGGAAGTGGAATATGATTGTGAAGCCGAAGAGGTTCCTTTTATATGAACGATGTAATACGTATTTGTACGGAATATGAGGGAAACCTCAGTAAAATATCAGCGGGTTGTCTGCAACCTAATTGAAATTGCTTGTAGCGAACATATAATGTTTCTTGTCTGTACCTAAATATCTGTTTCCCAATAGTTGCTACTTATATATTCTTTAACAGTAAATTTATTATTATTAGTTGTGTGAGTACATTATGAGAACGTTTTAGTGGTCATATCAGTATACCAAAGTAATTTTTACAGTTTTTACAAAGTTTGTTGAATTACTACATCTGTTGTTGACGCTTGTTGAAGTAAGCTACATATGTGTTCTAACATGATCATGAATACCTATAGTTGGCAATGCACAATACTGTACAAGATAATTCAATTCACCACCGAGAATAGCGACTATCAGACTCCAAAAAAAAATAGGACTGAAAGTTCATTTGGTTATAAATGTTCATCTACGACTGTCCCTTTTAATAAATTTATGTTGTCAGTATGTAATTGAATTTGGTTTGTGTTTGCTGTACATCAGTATGTAAGAGACTTTTCAAATTCTGAAAAATCCACAGATCTATATTTTATTGTCACATTCAGTCAATTATATTATAAGTGACAAGCTTTTAACTTATAATATCATGGCATTCAGTAGTACTCCAAGTATATTTCTCAGGCTAACATTATCCCATGATCATTTTCTTTCACCGTCATCCAATTGTTACCAATCGAAATTAATAAATGTACGTAAATTCCGAAAAAATCATTGTTACACGCCGCGCCGACCTTTGGACGTTGAATTATTTCCTATTGTCAAGCATTAAGGATTCTATGGAACTGATACAGGAATGAAACTCTATTTTAACACGCTTTTATTAACTTCACCTGTATATATGTATGTTTGTAACCGACCCCTTTGAGCTCGATGTTGTCCTATTTTGTACGATCAGATTTAATTCAAACTTTGCACACCTGTCAAAGGTCGATGACAATGCAATAATCCGAAAAATAAGGTAAAAAAATTTAACTAAAAAATGAAAAATATATAATAGTTTAAAAAAACACGCTTTCATAAAAAATCAAACTTCTTCTTCTTCTTACCCTTATCCCACATAAGTAGGGTCGGTACAACATGTTTCTCATGTTGTGGAATATGATTTGGCTTAATTTTTACGATCGGCCGCCTGCCTGACATCAACCCTCCTTGGGATTATTTTGTTGTAGCAAGTCTTAACATAATGCTATAGTTTTATTATCATATTATATCGAAAGCTTAGACAACATTTATCATTAAATTAGATGTGTCCGCGACTCCGTCCGTGTGGAACCTAATGCAAAAAAAAATAATAGTTAAAAAAAAAAAACAAAAAAAAACACGCTTTCATAAAAAATCCAACTAAAAAACAGAAAATAAAATTTAATAAATTTGGATTAAGAATAGTGTAAATTAGAAATAAATGTATATTTTTGTAAAATGTGACAAAAAAATGATAAAAATACTGATATCTGGAGGTGCTGTTATTAACATGCGTCACTGTTAACTGTAAACTGTGCAATATCAGACTGAATTTTATGATAGTAAGAGATAGTGAAGGTACTGTACCCTACAGTAAACACACTGGAATATAAGAAGAATAGTGATCACTCACGAAACTTACTGACCAAATGGTGATCAAATGTTATTTGGATCTAATTATAACTGATGAAATGATGATGAAAAATATGATTTATTATTCTTTTTTTACTTTATTGTTCACGTACTATTGCTCATTTCTAATTTCTACTTTTAATTTATTATTTCAGTAATAATTTGATTTTATTGGATGCTCATTTTTATCTCTAAGCCTTTGCGGCTTACAGATACATATTGTATATGTATGTTTGTCGTTTTTTTTTTCGAACTGTCTATGCTATTGACCTAGTAAACTAACCAGGAGTAGGATGGATTGAAACTAGGAGAAAGAACTTCGTCCAACATTAGAATAAATTTCCTTTGTCTATACTAATATAAAGGTAATATTCAGAGCCACTATCCTGATTCTAAAAATCTTATTAATAGGAATCTTCGTCGCCCCTCAGTGCTATAAGCTTTTAATGTTATTAAATAATATGCAGTAGTTAACGCTGACCAAATCGCGTACTATTTTTTTACAAACAAAAACTTTTTAGTTGCTTGAACTCACTCTTAATTATTTGAAAACCGATTTTTATTCAGAGAAAAATATAAAAGGCTATCATTAAACTATACCCTAACGGCATGATAAGATTTCATCACATAATTTTTATCATTTATTTAAATTTCAGGCTAAATCATTCCCGAATTGAAATTCACATCTATGGATGGATCTATGTTCAGAGTATGGGTCGAAATAATTTCTCAGTATACTAATAAAATAATAACACACAATTATTATTATTAGCATTTAAAAACTTCACCTTTTGAAATCCTGTGGGATTTGAGACTGATGGTTGCACTTGGCTTTTGCACAAACCTTCACATTTGTTGACTCTGACTTCTCCACTGCACGACCTCACTAATCTTCCCATGTCATCATACTCTTCTGCGAATATAAATAGAAAACAATATGTTCGTGAAATCGTCTATGTAAAATAGATTCCGATATTAATAGTTCACTAGTTTCAAATGTACCTTTAGTGACATGAATTTCGTTTGCCACCGTTTCACAATTTTCGTCTGCAGCAGAAATTAATAAAAATGCAAGTAATTCTAAAGCAATGATAAGCATTTTTTTAGAAACAGAAAAACCCATATTCTATTTTGTTAATCGAAGTTGACTGAGATACAGTTGGAAGTGGAATATGATTGTGAAGCCGAAGAGGTTCCTTTTATATGAACGATGTAATACGTATTTGTACGGAATATGAGGGAAACCTCAGTAAAATATCAGCGGGTTGTCTGCAACCTAATTGAAATTGCTTGTAGCGAACATATAATGTTTCTTGTCTGTACCTAAATATCTGTTTCCCAATAGTTGCTACTTATATATTCTTTAACAGTAAATTTATTATTATTAGTTGTGTGAGTACATTATGAGAACGTTTTAGTGGTCATATCAGTATACCAAAGTAATTTTTACAGTTTTTACAAAGTTTGTTGAATTACTACATCTGTTGTTGACGCTTGTTGAAGTAAGCTACATATGTGTTCTAACATGATCATGAATACCTATAGTTGGCAATGCACAATACTGTACAAGATAATTCAATTCACCACCGAGAATAGCGACTATCAGACTCCAAAAAAAAATAGGACTGAAAGTTCATTTGGTTATAAATGTTCATCTACGACTGTCCCTTTTAATAAATTTATGTTGTCAGTATGTAATTGAATTTGGTTTGTGTTTGCTGTACATCAGTATGTAAGAGACTTTTCAAATTCTGAAAAATCCACAGATCTATATTTTATTGTCACATTCAGTCAATGATATTATAAGTGACAAGCTTTTAACTTATAATATCATGGCATTCAGTAGTACTCCAAGTAAATTCCTCAGGCTAAGATTATCCCATGTTTTCTTTCACCGTCATCCAATTGTTACCAATCGAAATTAATAAATGTACGTAAATTCGGAAAAAATCATTGGTATACGCCGCGCCGACCTTTGGACGTTGCATTATTTCCTATTGACAAGCACCCGACCATCACGACTTGTGCTTAAAGTTAAATTAAATTAAAATAAATTATTGATTTACAGGTTTAAATTATTGATGTGAAACATCTATAGGCGAGGGTAAACCTGATTGTTGTTAACGTGGCGAGTGTGTGAGACGTGGCGACGCGATGCCATGCGCAAGCAGCGGTGCGCAATCGCTCTTGCCGCAGGAGCTCGCATACCTATAATGTAATTTGAGATTCATTCGATTCGAACAACTTCGATGTTTCACATATGCCAGGCGTCCCGTGACGGCTCAATTTTTTTTTGTTTAAATAATTATTTATGTAATATTAATATTAATTATTCTGCTGATGTGTTTTTTCTTATTTTCTATTAGTATATCTATTTGTAAAATAAGTTAAGGGTTCTATGGAACTGATACAGGAATGAAACCCTATTTTAACACGCTTTTATTAGCTTCACCTGTATGTATGTATGTTTGTAACCGACCCCTTTGAGCTCGATTTTGTCCTATTTTGAACGATCAGATTTAATTCAAACTTTGCACACCTCTCGAAGGTCGATGACAATGCAATAATCAGAAAAAAAAGTTAAAAAAAATTAACTTAAAAATGACCTCCAGATATCAGTATTTTTATCATTTTTTTGTCGATTTTTACAAAAATATACATTTATTTCTAATTTACACTATTCTTAAGCCAAATTTATTAAATTTTATTTTCTGTTTTTTAGTTGGATTTTCTATGAAAGCGTGCTTTTTTACTTTTTTTAAACTATTTTTTTTTATTAGTTGTGTCCGTGACTGCGTTCGCGTGGAACCTAATGTAAAAAACAGTATTCATACATGTATGAGTTGTTGAAACATATATGTGTACCAAGCATACATACCTCAACAACTCTTATATATATTTCGTATCGGATAATTTTCTAAACTATTTCAGTTTGATAAGGGAAAAAATAAAACCCTTCCACCTGCATGTGTAAGCGTGTATGCGTGCACGTGTGTGGAGGTGATATGTGTAATGTTGTCGCAGTGATGTAAAATTTTGTGTCACTGTAGTGCGCGAGCAGCGCACTCAAGGGCTCCACGCTGAAGGAAGGGACCTAGGCTTGAGCCGCTGCCGAGGGAGGCCTAATCTGGTTGTTTATGTCGTATATATGTGTATGTCCGCTCAATTCAAGTAAATAAATTTTCATAGATTAGATGTCTAAAAACCACACAATCGTAATCATATCTTCATTTTACAGACATAATCTTCTGAAAGTAACAACATGGTTGTTATATTGCCACATCTCTATTACTTAATATAACAGGCAATTATTTACTTGAATCATAATTAATTAAAACGTATTATATTGTAGGTACGTATAATGACGAGAGAAATTAAGGATTATTAAATACCAGTCTTAGATTGCTATTATAATATTTTGACATTGTTTTGTAAACCTCTTGACTGTACTATACGTAAAGCTGAACTTACTTCACTTATAACTTACTTAACTTCAGCTATATTTAGAGCGTCCAAACATTTTAGGTGGATTTTAATAATTACCATTTTTCTGCCGGCAACACTGGTCCTCAGCCCTTTTGTGTGTATGACGATTGTATACATATTCGTTTTTAGTAATTATTTTTTAAAGATTTCTACATAAAAATAATAAATATGAATATTGATGAAGATACTATAGTTTTTTTAATACTACTGTTTACATGGGTGGAATACCTTTGGGAGTTATATCTTTCTTTACGTCAGGTAGGTTATAAGTTTTTTTTAACGTTTACTTATAGCATATTGAAGGAATATGAGGTGAATACATTGCTTTTTTCGAATTTGATGTCAATATTTAACGTCCGTATAATATAAATTTTTACTTGTAAACTAAACTCGAACTAAGAAAAATGCTGACGATATATACATGCGCGTACATAAAGTTTCAAGCTAATCTACGTCAATACCATAAAAGCGTTAGCATTTTAAGAAAATATAATATTTCCTATATAATATCAATACAAAAATATTCTTAAATTTATGTAGATTGATAAAATCTGTTTAGTCTTGAATATGTATGAAACTTTATACCTACATGTCAAGACATTGCACACAATGCTTTATATTCTTTTATCGGTTTCTCTTGATGAAATGAAAGTTAACATGCTGATGCAAGGTTCACTTTTTCTTGTTTTTACAGTTGAATATATACAAAACAAACAACACAATCCCAGATGATCTGAATGAGATGCTGAATGAAGAATCCTTTAAGAAGGCCCGACTATATGGAATTGACAAGTCTCAATTTAAAATTGTTAATGATTTCTACAGCACAGTACTAACATCATTGATACTATATAATAGATATTTCTATGTAGCATGGAACAAAAGTGAAGATATTGCTATGTCTTTAATCATTACACCAGATAGTGAAATCTTGATAAGTTGTATATTCATGATTCTTGTCACACTGTTTAACTTTGTTATGAATATGCCATTAACTGTTTACAGAACATTTGTTCTTGAAGAAAAACATGGTTTCAACAAGCAAACTGTTGGATTCTTTATCAAAGATCAGATCAAGTCCTTATTGCTTAATGTTATAATCAGTCTCCCCATTATATCTGTGGCCATTTATATCATTATGCTTGGTGGAAACATGTTCGTAGTTTGGTTATGGTTATTCACTACACTTACTACATTGATACTTTTAACTATTTACCCATCGGTTATTGCACCCATGTTTGATAAGTTTATACCCTTACCTGACGGCACTCTCAGAAAAGGCATTGAAGATTTAGCATCTAGGTTACATTTTCCTCTTTCGCAAGTGTTTATTGTTGAAGGGTCTAAAAGATCAGCACATAGCAATGCATACTTTAGTGGACTCTTCGGTGGGAAAAGGATAGTATTATTTGATACACTAATCGAGAAATTTGACGAAGAGAAAAAGGTTACCACAGGATGTCGTGAAGATGAAATATTAGGCATTTTAGCTCATGAATTAGGCCATTGGAGTTGTAGCCATATTTACAAGTCAATTGTTTTAACCGAAGTTAATCTATTGCTTTTGTTCTCTGCATTTGGTTTTCTTTTTAAATATTCAATGCTATACACATCGTTAGGTTTTCCTGCAGGTCAAGAGCCAATCTTAATTGGATTAATAGTTGTATTACAGATGATTCTAGCTCCATATAATTCTATTTTATCATTCTTTGCAACTGTACTCTCTAGAAAGTTTGAATTTGAAGCTGACGATTTTGCTGTCTCATTGTCGTACTCTAATGAATTAAGATCTGCTCTAATAAAGTTAGGTAAAGATAACTTAGATTACCCTATATATGACAAATTGTACTCTGCATGGTATCATTCTCACCCTACCTTGTTACATAGAATTGAAAACATAAAGTATCAAATGGCAAATAAAAAAAGTAAATGATTTATTTAATAAGAATATAATTTAAAATGATTATTGCATTTTTTAACAGTACAAGCAGCTATGTATTTGCATTTGTATTTTTAACATTCTACTAAATAATATTTTCACTATATTGACTGGTACAAAATTAAATTTATACATTGAGGCTTACATGTACATAATTTTAATATTGACTACCACCACAAATAAACAATTTATGTAACCAATGTTTTTATTTGTATTGTCACTAGTAAAGTACCATATTTTTTTAATAGTATAAAAAAGAATCCGTGAATATCGATTGTAATTAATATTTTAAATTATTGTATTCTTCTAGATTGTATAAGGAATAAAATGAGAGATGTTATGCATTTTAAGAATACCTATAGTTACCATTTCGGTTCACACTAATTGTCTAAGATTTCATAATATGCACTTACATTAGTCATATAGCAAATAAAATCTATTTCTAGACAATATCGGGCATTCTACTACAATTGTAAAAGTGATGAATAAAATAAATCAGTGTACAAGGCTAGAATTGTAGTTAAAATAGGCTATAATATAATATATTGTCACTATAATACTTTTTTTTTTGTGGAATATGTAAGTATGCTTTGCATATGTTTGGCCGAGTGTTAAATCTAACAGGCTGAATAATTCATATAAGTTTTAGATTGATACAATATGAATGTAGCTAATTATAATTACGCTGTAATCTTATTCCAGTTTAGTAAATAGCAATTTATTTACAATAGACATTATTCACAACAAAAAATTAAAATTGTTCAGCTTGTTCCACAGTGTCCGGCAGAGGTTTGTCTTTAGTTTCAGGTAAAGGTAATAACATTAGTAATTGAAGGAAAGATGTTATTGTCAGTAATATGAGTGGGAAATCTGGTACTAGTGAATCCAAACCAACAACAGCTGGTGCTACCATGGATGCTATTCGAGCAAATGTTGTAACGCCACTGACGCCGACATTCCGACCCACAGTAGGGAATAGTTCTCCAGAAAACAAATAAAGCGCTGGTATTGAGCCCTGAGAAGGAATCGTTAGTGGCTTTTACATTGGCTATGACTCAATGATAACTACAGCTTATAAGATCTTATCACTAATGACGAAGTCTTTGTTTCAAACCAATTTCTCTAAGCCTAGGCAGAATAACGGTCAATTCCCTTAGAATTTTTAAAAATAACAGGATATTTTCTTTGTTATGTATGTAGGTATAGGATTTATTTGGGGTACGATTATATATTTTGGTTTTATTTTAATTATGAAACGATATGAGAGAGAATAACACTTTTTTTTCATCCTTTCTCTTTCGTCGACCTTTGATCATTGCGATCACGATAAAACCTCACCCTGAAAATCATAAAGCATATTATCCTCGAGTAACATTTAGTCTTGGTTCCATTAAAATCGGTTCACTGTATCAAAAGTTATCGTAATTTTAATGACCACGCGACTTAAGTACGAGGGAGAAATAGATAAGTAAATGGACTTCATATTCAGATGATTTTAGTAGTCAATGTTTTTTTTACATTAGGTTCCACGCGGACACAGCTAGTCACTAATATGTCATGGGCTGGTGTGGTGATTATCTCCATATATTTCCATACCTCCATATCATACCAAGAGGTCTACGGCCCTATAGTGGGTCTTACAGATCGATGATAATACTTCTTCTTCTTCTTCTTCTTCGGCTTACCCTTATCCCACATAAGTAGGGTCGGTACAACATGTTTCTCATGTTGTGGTATATGATTTGGCTTAATTTTACGATCGGCCGCCTGCCTGACATCAACCCTCCTTGGGTTTATTTTGTTGTACCACTGTATTTATACCAGTTACAGTTGTAGTTTTACCAGGTCGATGATAATACAAATTTGATAAAAGAAATCGGCGTAGGTATTTGTATCTTAATTATTACAGTTAGAGTTTATATTCACGTAATGTCTGACATTCTAATGTTAGGTATAAGAGAAGAAAACTACACGAATGCCGGTTCATAACATAAACACTAAGTGTAAATCGGTTTAAGTCACGGCCGACTTACCGCCATTCCCGCAAATCCAATTCCAGCAAACAATAACCTCGGCCAGTCACTCGCAAATAATTCTTTAGGTATCAATAGTAACATAACAAAACAAACTGCAGTAATCAACTGATATATTCCGACTGTTGTTTTTCTACCAAATTTTGTTACTATAAATATACAAGTAATGGCACCGAGTGTTGAAATAATTCCACTTAGGGCTACAGTCAAAAATATATTTCCTCCAATGGAACCCAAGTATTGAGAAAATGTATAAAAAGCTAATCCCGTGCAGAACCTGAAAATTATAATCTATACTAATATTATAAAGAGGTAAAGTTTGACGTTGTAAGGGATAATCTCAGGAACTACTGGTCCTTTTTGGAAAATTCTTTCAGTGTTATATTGCTCATTTATCAGGGAAGGTTATAGGCTATATATCATCACGCTAAGAACCATAGGAGCGGAGCAGCAATGATGAATGTTGCAAAATCAGGGTATTTTTTCCTTTTCAGAGCTTACGCTGCGTTTTAGCGCAAAATAAACATTCCACGCGTACGAAGTCACGGGCAGAAGCTATTAACTAATTATATTATCTATACTAATATCATAAAGAGGTAAAGTTTGAGAGGTTGCAGGGGGTAATATCTGGGGAGTCGGAGAAAAGATGGTCGAACGAAAACGTTTCTTACGAACGATGAGAGATATGATTGAGTTCTAGAAAAAAGTTGTAGCTTGATAATTAATGCCTATTACCGCCCAACGAAGTGGGCACGGGTCGGCTAGTATAGAATATATCAAAATTATCCTTTATATTTTCTACGTTAAAAATATGACTATATTATCTCCATCAAATTGCAGAATTTCAAACTTGCCTTCTTTATAGATTTACTAGCGGGCCCGGCAGACGTTGTCCCGCCCTGATTATAAACCAATCCTTGACAAATTATATACTAAAACGTTCCTCATGTTTCACTTTATCCACTGGTGAAGACCGCATAAAAATCCGTTCAGTTGTTTTTGAGTTTATCGCGAACAGACAGACGCGGTTGGGGACTTTGTTTTATACTATGTAATGATATGGGAATATATAGCAATATATAATAAAAATAATAAAACGAAATTAATAAGTCTGAAATAAACGAAATATGTTTTCAAGAATATATAAGGGTCACTTGTTCGGTTTTTGCAATTTGTTTTGACTTTGCATTAAAAAATCAACTGATTGCATATTGTAATATTATACATATATAAGATTAATAAAAAATATGTCACATGATTATATCATATTGAATGCACAATCGTGATATAAACTCAGTATGGTATTCGTACGAATTTAGCCCATAAGAGGTGTACTGTATATTCATATACTGTAGATTCGTGCAAACAATGAAAACCGCAAATGAAAATTAAAAATACTCTGCTTACCGCAGTAATAACATGGCATGATTATAGGTGAACTTTTTATATGTAAAAACAGATTAACATATATACCAATTTGTTGAAAGTAAAAAGGTCTTCTGACGCATATTCTTGGAACGAAAAAACACCATAAATCCAGGATCTTCATTTTTCTGACTCTTAGTCCTTGCTAACAACTGTTTAATTTCTGCTGAACTGCAATTCTTTATACCGTTTTCTTTAACTGCTTTTTTTAATACTTCTAAAACATACAACCTCAAAATTACAAACAAGCTGCTTTATACGAATTTACGTTTAAGGATCAAATACAACATTTACATTACCGAAGGCTTTTTCTGTCTGTCCCGTAGCTATTAACCATCTTGGTGATTCTGGTACCCAAAACCAATATAAAATGAATAGTGAAGAAAGAGAAGCTAACGCAAATTCTAATTTTCTCCAATCTCTAAGCCAATAAGCTAGTCCTGCCATTGCTGCGTTTCCAAGACCAAATGGTAATTGATAAATCACTGGGATTGTTGTACGATATTTACCACCCACCACCTGAAATACGCTCGTTTTTATTAAATGTATTATTCCTAGAAATAAAAAAATGGTTGAAAAGATGTTTTTCTTTCGTTTTGTTAAGTCTCAAGACACTTACTGCAGTTACAATAGAGAAGAATGCAAGTTCGAGTCCTTCGTGACTGCAGTTGTAATGCTAAGAGTGTGTCCATTAATTACGTGAGGGGTTTAGGAGGGAGCGGGCCAAGCAAAATCTCACGTGGGAGGGAGAGAGAGTTTCGGCGAACATCATCAAATTTTTTCTCCAGCAAAAAATAGTGTAACAATGTGAGAAAATCAGAATAATCTATAAAAGCTTAACATGTTCTTGTATGTATGTAATTCTTGTATGTATTAAAATCCATGAGTATGTAGATGTAAAGTTGTTTAGTATTGATATTTAGAAATGTAAAGTAATAATAATTAAAGTATAATAGTTAAAGTAGAAATAAGAATAACTGAATTAAGCAAATTGTGCTTTTTTTAATAAACCTAACGCATTTATATATTATTATTATATATTCAAAATACAAATAAAGAAAAATCTCGCGGGGAACAGCGATCGAGACAAATCTCACGACATCTCACCAGGGGGGTCAAATAATCCTCAAAAATGACTCATGTAATTGATGGACGACCCCTAACCTACTTATACAATATTTTCATATTATAGTAAGAATTATTAACTAGTTAGACATATTACAGGAATATTTACGAAGCGCGCCGTTCGTTCTAAAAAGTTTTTCATATGTTTAGGTATGTGTACATATGGTTAGTGTAATATATCTACTTATATCATAATAATTTTGTAGCTTAGTATATGATCTTTATTTTGCTGTCGTCATATTTAAGATATAATATTACTAGTAATGATTAGACACTCACTTCCATACACATGACAAAAGATATTATTCCAATGCCACCTGAAGCTAACGCAAGTATGAACCAAATAGTCAAAAACCACCAATACTGTGGTATAAAACTAGCAAAGAAACTTGTTATTCCTTGTGTTACTAATCCAATCATAAGAGGTAATTTTCTTCCATAATTATCTGCTAGAATTCCAAATAAAATACCTCCAAATACTATTCCCCACATCATCACGCACTGTGTCAACTAAAAACAAGCAATTGGACTGAAAATAAAACAGTTACGTATTGTTTTGTAATCGTTCACTAATACTGATCTAACGTAGGCACATTTCATTTTTCAAGTGTTCATAGAATATAATAACTACATTAGAAACTTACTAACTTAAAATATTCCGTGGAGTCTCTCCGCGCGGAAGAAGTGAAACTTCGTAATGTGGAAATGAAAATAGGAAGGGGTAGAAATCATATTGTTTCTTTAAGATAAACTTTATTAACATTGCTTACAATTCACAATTGATCGCATCTTTTAATTATCATTTCGAGTGGAGAAATATCCAAATCTTATACATTTACAGTGGGATTATGATAACTGAAGTAAGATACGAAATGTTTCATTATTTTTCTCGCTTTGTTTCTTTCTATTCCCCCTCCCCAGGAGCGTTGAACGTTTAACGCAACCTTTTTGGAAGTCGCATTAGAAGTTTCACTTCAATAACATATAGGTTATCCACTGATGTTGTTATCGTCTGTTTTTAAATACTGCTGAATAGTGAGCAATTGTTAAAATCGAATGTTATAACATTTTTTTACATTTTAAATTGATAATCATTTGTCTGCATTCATGTTATAAAGCTTCATTGAATAATAAAAATCTTCAAAATTATTAACTATATTCGGCACCAGAATCGACATGAAATTCTCTCAAAACCAACACAATAAGCAACAATTTTCTGCAAAAGCTATAAGATGGTACTTATAGACATATTTATTTTTATTAATTGTATTTATCTATACAAATGATATCGATTATTTTAAGAAGTGAGTAAATTTCAAAAAAGCAAAAACTGTTTTAAAAATACTTTGCTACATAATAAATTATGGTACTTACGTATTACCGCCACCGAAATGCTGTATTTGTTTCGCAGGTCTAACCTAGCCTAACCGATTATTTTTCTCAATTTTTCCGTCTCGGTTCGGTTAGGTTAGATGGCATTTCGGTGGCGTTAATACGTAAGTACGTAAATTATTTACTAAAGTAATAGTTGTACTGAAACTAATTTGGATAAAAATTGAAACAAACAGAAATTCTGATTTCATTCATCTACGTGTCTGATCATTACCGTAGCTCGTCTACAAAGCGTTGTACTAACAAAGTTTTCATTCATTATTTCAATTTCAAACTGTATTGCTCTGTAATTGGGAACATTTTTATATACAAACTAGCTGTTACACGCGGGTCCGCACGCGCTTTTTAAAAATATATTAAAGAAATGTAAAATTGTGAGTGGATGTGTACATTACAGAAACGCTTTTTCAAAAACATTTGTAATTACGATACGAATGCCATCTAATGTAACATGTAACGTGTACAATAGATATATGAATACCAATAGTATATCGAATGGGATGGGATTTATCATCAGCAACATACCTGGAACTTCAATCTACTATATACCACGCTCAGTGCTCACTAACATTATATAAGAAAGTAATGAAAATTATAAGCTATACGTTATATATCTTAAATGTTTTATTATATAGATATAATATGCCCGTATTGTCGATATACTTAAATTATTCTTATACGTTGCTATAATCACTTAATTATGTAAAAGCAAACTCCGTAAATAAAACAATATGGCCGCCAAATTGACCAAAAATATGATATCATTCATATTACTTATAAATATATGACTTTCAATTATGTATATTTATTCTTGGAGTCCAGTAAGGCACACGTCTCACGTGGTTGT
>MU159484.1:28066-106652 GCA_015888305.1 Antheraea pernyi | reverse complement strand
ACATGAAATTCTCTCAAAACCAACACAATAAGCAACAATTTTCTGCAAAAGCTATAATATGGTACTTATAGACATATTTATTTTTATTAATTGTATTTATCTATACAAATGATATCGAAACAGTTATTTTAAGAAGTAAATTTCAAAAAAGCAAAAACTGTTTTAAAAATACTTTGCTACATAATAAATTATGGTACTTACGTATTACCGCCACCGAAATGCTGTATTTGTTTCGCAGGTCTAACCTAGCCTAACCGATTATTTTTCTCAATTTTTCCGTCTCGGTTCGGTTAGGTTAGATGGCATTTCGGTGGCGTTAATACGTAAGTACCTAAATTATTTACTAAAGTAATTGATGTACTGAAACTAATTTGGATAAAAATTGAAACAAATAGAAATTCTGATTTCATTCATCTACGTGTCTGATCATTACTATAGCTCGTCTACAAAGCGTTGTACTAACAAAGTTTTTATTCATTATTTCAATTTTAAACTGTATTGCTTCGTAATTGCGAACATTTTTATATACAAATTACAAAATATAATGTACCAATATCATAATATAAACTTTACAAACATGAATTAACCAATGTTTAGAACAAACTAAGTCCCAGTCGGACGTTATTGTGCGACTGAAAGAAGTATGGTCATATATAAATCTTTTACATGGAACCAAAGGTATTAAACTCTTGTCCATGGTAGGTGCCATCGCAAGTATATCTGGGTCGTAGATTAAACATGGATGTTCTTGTATAAGCTGCAAAATAACAACATTTATGTTGCAAAATATTAGAAAACATTTATTATCCTTACTCCTTACTAATATTATAAATGCGAAAGTAACTCTGTCTGTCTGTCGCACTTTCACGCCAAAACTACTTAACCGATAAATGAAATTTGGTACACAGAGCCTGAGTAACATAGGTTACTTTTAATTCGAAAAAAGGGTTTGTAAGGGGGTGACAAGTTGTATGGAGGTATCGTCATTTTTAGAGGTAAAAGCTTGAAACTTATTTTTTAGACTGTTAATTCGATATAAATAAATGTGACATTCAAAGTTTGTAAAAGTTTTACCCTCAAGGGTCTAAAATAACAATAGGAAATAGGGGATATAAGTCATGTAAGGTTCCGCTCCGATTTGAAAAATTCTTTCAGTGTTAGATACCTCATTTATCCTCACCTATATATCATCACGCTAAGACTAATAGGAACGGAGTATCAATGAAGAGTTTTAAAATCGTTTTTTTTTTCCTTTGAGAGCTTCCACTGCGTTTTAGTTAGCCCAAAGTCATAATTTCACGTGGACGAAGTCGCGAGCAGAAGCTAGTATCAAATGAAAGCTAAATCTTACTGGTGAGCACATGTTTCTCCATTCTTCATCCGAATATGACGAAAAAGACTCGTGTTTTACACACCAAAAATTCTGCGGTGGTGCCATAAATATTATATTCAGTTGATACCAAGCGGTAGGTAATTTTAACAGAGCCATCAATAGACTTATGCGTAGTTGCCATCTACCGAAATCTCCAATTATCTTTGATGTTACGTCCTCTGTTTTTAAGTTCCTGGTTTCAGATGTTATTTCTATAACCAACAGAATCAGTCATGATTTTGGCCTATATCAAATTAGTATCAGCTTTGCACTTAATTGGCCTATTACATGAATAATCTACATATAATTGAATAGGTAGGCATATTTTTAAGGTATATTAACCTCTGTATTGCATTTCATCAGATCTATGCTTTAATAGCATTATTGAATATTATATTGAGCTTATAAAAGTTTTCTCTGACATTTAAATTACTAAAAGCAATTATTATTACGATTTTATAAATTTCAAGCATTACGGATATTCCACTGCAGCCGAAGGCGAATAAAAAATCTAAATTACTTTTTATGAGGTCTGCTATCTACCAGTGAATACCTCGTAAAAATCGGTCCATATATTTTGGAAATAGCCATGCGGACAAAACCGCGGACAAATAAAACAGAATATGTCAATCGCTATAATTTCGGCTATCTGGCAGTAAAAAGTAAAATTCCCTTTAAAATAGGTCCAGCCGTTTTGGAGATTACCCGCAACAAACAAACAAACAGAGAAAATATAGTAATATAAAAATATAGACAAAATATAGAGAAAAATTTTTTTTTGGTTATTTGTAGCCATATCCATCCATTAAAAAGTTGTTATTTTAATTGTACATACACAAACTTTATTTTTATAATACGTAATAGAGAACAAATAAAAATTAGAAATAAAAGTAGTATAAACTTTTTGCATAGGAAAACAAAATAAATTTCGAAAATGTTTGCGATAGAAACTTACCACGTTACCATGGCAACGTATAAAATACTAATGTATTATTGTTTTATGATTATGAAGACTAAGAAGATAATAATGATGGATAAAATAATATACGACATATTATATAGAAGATTTGGCGCTTATGACTTACGTATTACCGCCACCGAAATGCTGTATTTGTTTCGCAGGTCTAACCTAGCCTAACCGATTATTTTTCTCAATTTTTCCGTCTCGGTTCGGTTAGGTTAGATGGCATTTCGGTGGCGTTAATACGTAAGTACCTAAATTATTTACTAAAGTAATTGATGTACTGAAACTAATTTGGATAAAAATTGAAACAAATAGAAATTCTGATTTCATTCATCTACGTGTCTGTGAGCTATTTAAAGCCGAAAGATTTTCTCAAATCGGAATGGTAGTTCCTGAGATCCTAGCGTTCAACCAAACAAACAAACTCTTCAGCTTTATATATTAGTATAGATTACAAAATATCATGTACCAATATTAATATCATAATATAAATTTTACAAACATGAATTAACCAATGTTTAGAACAAACTAAGTCCCAGTCGGAGGTTATTGTGCGGTTGAAAGCAGTATGGTCATATATAAATCTTTTACATGGAACCAAAGGAATTAAACTCTTGTCCATGGTAGGTGCCATCGCAAGTATATCTGGGTCGTAGATTAAACATGGATGTTCTTGTATAAGCTGCAAAATAACAACATTTATGTTGTAAAATATTAGAAAACATTTATTATCCTTACTCCTTACTAATATTATAAATGCGAAAGTAACTCTGTCTGTTTGTCGCACTTTCACGCCAAAACTACTTAACCGATAAATGAAATTTGGTACACAGAGCCTGAGTAACATAGGTTACTTTTAATTCGAAAAAAGGGTTTGTAAGGGGGTGACAAGTTGTATGGAGGTATCGTCATTTTTAGAGGTAAAAGCTTGAAACTTATTTTTTAGACTGTTAATTCGATATAAATAAATGTGACATTCAAAGTTTGTAAAAGTTTTACCCTCAAGGGTCTAAAATAACAATAGGAAATAGGGGATATAAGTCATGTAAGGTTCCGCTCCGATTTGAAAAATTCTTTCAGTGTTAGATACCTCATTTATCCTCACCTATATATCATCACGCTAAGACTAATAGGAACGAAGCATCAATGAAGAATGTTTCAAAATCGTTTTTTTTCTCCTTTGAGAGCTTCCGCTGCGTGTTAGTTAGCCCAAAGTCATAATTTCACGCGGACGAAGTCGCGAGCAGAAGCTAGTAACAAATGAAAGCTAAATCTTACTGGTGAGCACATGTTTCTCCATTCTTCATCCGAATATGACGAAAAAGACTCGTGTTTTACACACCAAAAATTCTGCGGTGGTGCCATAAATATTATATTCAGTTGATACCAAGCGGTAGGTAATTTTAACAGAGCCATCAATAGACTTATGCGTAGTTGCCATCTACCGAAATCTCCAATTATCTTTGATGTTACGTCCTCTGTTTTTAAGTTCCTGGTTTCAGATGTTATTTCTATAACCAACAGAATCAGTCATGATTTTGGCCTATATCAAATTAGTATCAGCTTTCTCACTTAATTGGCCTATCACATGAAACATCTACATATGCTTGAATAGGTAGTCATATTTTTAAGGTATATTAACCTCTGTATTGCATTTCATCAGATCTATGCTTTAATAGCATTGTTGAATATATATTGAGCTTATAAAAGTTTTCTCTGACATTTAAATTACTAAAAGCAATTATTATTACGATTTTATAAATTGTCTAAGAATAAAATTGAAATTTGTTTCTAAGTGTCTACATATATCACATCGTTTCATGTATGTTTTTTTATTCCATAAACAATAAACATAGACATAACTAATTATTAGGTACATAAAGAAATGAAACTATAATTTGTATGTTTGGAAATCCATAAGCGCAGATGTTTTTTTATATAAAATAAGGTATGCATAAGCATTAGCATTACTAGATAAAAAAATAATTCTAGATGTGAGGTAATAGATAATTGTAATTACTGCATCCATACTAATATTATAAATGTGAGATAAACTGTCTATTTTAAATGACCCGATATGCTCTATTATGTCTGAACCGTTCACAATCAAATTTAGCAAAAGGTTAGCCTGTGAGTTGGAGACGGATATGTTTTATAGTATTGCTAAAAACACGAATTAGTCAATTTACACGCAAGTTGCGAAATTGGCTAATAATTATATACTAGCTTATGAAACACTACAAGTGAAAACATTCGTTTCCATTGTATACGACTGGAAATGTATATAAATACACACACTAAGTAAAATGTCGTTTCTATGATAGGCAATATTTCAGTTTATTAATTACGAATAGGAGAACTTAATTATTTACTTTTTAACAACTGTTATATCCATGCGTATGTTATAAAGAGAACCTTAAAAAAGTGAATCAAAATATTTATTTATTTAAAGCAAAAATTTAATCGTTTATATGTGACCTCTTTTATCTGTTCCACAAAAGGAAAAAATCCTTTAAAGCAAAATAGTCATTAATTGCATACCAAAAACGGCTATCTTTTTGTGAAAAG
This sequence comes from Antheraea pernyi, assembly GCA_015888305.1. Taxonomy (NCBI): domain Eukaryota; kingdom Metazoa; phylum Arthropoda; class Insecta; order Lepidoptera; family Saturniidae; genus Antheraea; species Antheraea pernyi. The sequence continues at coordinate 101,748 of MU159484.1, read as the reverse complement.
TGTATTAGAATGTAAAGTTTACAGGTAAATATGGAGTGTACTGAATAAATGTAGTGTAGTGAAGTAAATAAGGAGATCCATCTATGAAAAATCTCGGTCAAACTACGTTTAATTAAGGTGACGCTACAGTAGCAACAGGGTTCGTTATTGTTCAATAATTTCAACAAGTTGTACAAAAGTAAACACAAAAAAATAATCACTAAACGCATTATTTAAACTTCACAAAAATTCTATCACACTCCACGTTTTCTTTAAAGCAGTTGTTTTATGTTATATTTACTTTTTTTTTCTTTTTTTTTTCTCGAACTGACTACGCTATTGACCCGGCAGGGTCTTCACAGCTTCACCGGACTACTAAGGTTGGCGCTTAAGGCACACAACCGATTTGGGTTTTAGGTAACATACACAAGGGTGCACGCACACCTCGGCTTGGGCTACCTGGAAAAAGACGCGTCTGTCCTAGCTAACTATTCTAAGCTATTCATAAATATATACATTTGTGAACCATACAATCGAAATTGCATGATTCACAAATGAATACGGGTATATCGAAATGAAACGAACTAAACTATTCGATTCAGTTCGATGAGGGAAAAAAAAACAAAACCCTCCCACAATGTGTATATATGTGCACGGGTGTGAGAGAGATGATCTCATATGTCTGTTCAAGTGATGTAGGTGAGTCACAGTATCGCGATAATAATATCACGAGGGCTACGCGAGGGGACGACCTAGGCTCGAGATATCACTGAGAACCGCGATGTGTGCGGGAGCTAAAAAGGATCGATTACAAAAGCGCGGGCGCAACACACATGTAATAAGATCGAATTTAAATTTACTTAACAGCGACGGCGCCGAAATCTAAAAATAGAGATCCGGTGCAGGTACCCCCCGAAACAGCCGTGTCCGGTGAGCACCTGCACCAGTCGGAACGTCAGGGAACCCCAAGCTCTCCCAATCCATTCCTGTAGGACCGGGCGGACAGCGTCTACGGTATACCGCCCGTACCGAGCGGAATCCTGGACAACATACGCAAAACAAGAACGCCGACTGAACACATACCACTTGCGATGTCTTCGAAACATACTGGGCATAACGTGGAAGGATCGTGTGACAAACGAGTCCGTCCTGAGTAAGGCACAGCTTCCTAGCATTACCGCTATTCTCAAAAAGAGACGACTGCGTTGGTTAGGGCACGTGCATCGGGTCATATATAAATCTTTTACATGGAACCAAAGGAATTAAACTCTTGTCCATGGTAGGTGCCATCGCAAGTATATCTGGGTCGTAGATTAAACATGGATGTTCTTGTATAAGCTGCAAAATAACAACATTTATGGTGTAAAATATTAGAAAACATTTATTATCCTTACTCCTTACTAATATTATAAATGCGAAAGTAACTCTGTCTGTTTGTCGCACTTTCACGCCAAAACTACTTAACCGATAAATGAAATTTGGTACACAGAGCCTGAGTAACATAGGTTACTTTTAATTCGAAAAAAGGGTTTGTAAGGGGGTGACAAGTTGTATGGAGGTATCGTCATTTTTAGAGGTAAAAGCTTGAAACTTATTTTTTAGACTGTTAATTCGATATAAATAAATGTGACATTCAAAGTTTGTAAAAGTTTTACCCTCAAGGGTCTAAAATAACAATAGGAAATAGGGGATATAAGTCATGTAAGGTTCCGCTCCGATTTGAAAAATTCTTTCAGTGTTAGATACCTCATTTATCCTCACCTATATATCATCACGCTAAGACTAATAGGAACGAAGCATCAATGAAGAATGTTTCAAAATCGTTTTTTTTCTCCTTTGAGAGCTTCCGCTGCGTGTTAGTTAGCCCAAAGTCATAATTTCACGCGGACGAAGTCGCGAGCAGAAGCTAGTAACAAATGAAAGCTAAATCTTACTGGTGAGCACATGTTTCTCCATTCTTCATCCGAATATGACGAAAAAGACTCGTGTTTTACACACCAAAAATTCTGCGGTGGTGCCATAAATATTATATTCAGTTGATACCAAGCGGTAGGTAATTTTAACAGAGCCATCAATAGACTTATGCGTAGTTGCCATCTACCGAAATCTCCAATTATCTTTGATGTTACGTCCTCTGTTTTTAAGTTCCTGGTTTCAGATGTTATTTCTATAACCAACAGAATCAGTCATGATTTTGGCCTATATCAAATTAGTATCAGCTTTCTCACTTAATTGGCCTATCACATGAAACATCTACATATGCTTGAATAGGTAGTCATATTTTTAAGGTATATTAACCTCTGTATTGCATTTCATCAGATCTATGCTTTAATAGCATTGTTGAATATATATTGAGCTTATAAAAGTTTTCTCTGACATTTAAATTACTAAAAGCAATTATTATTACGATTTTATAAATTGTCTAAGAATAAAATTGAAATTTGTTTCTAAGTGTCTACATATATCACATCGTTTCATGTATGTTTTTTTATTCCATAAACAATAAACATAGACATAACTAATTATTAGGTACATAAAGAAATGAAACTATAATTTGTATGTTTGGAAATCCATAAGCGCAGATGTTTTTTTATATAAAATAAGGTATGCATAAGCATTAGCATTACTAGATAAAAAAATAATTCTAGATGTGAGGTAATAGATAATTGTAATTACTGCATCCATACTAATATTATAAATGTGAGATAAACTGTCTATTTTAAATGACCCGATATGCTCTATTATGTCTGAACCGTTCACAATCAAATTTAGCAAAAGGTTAGCCTGTGAGTTGGAGACGGATATGTTTTATAGTATTGCTAAAAACACGAATTAGTCAATTTACACGCAAGTTGCGAAATTGGCTAATAATTATATACTAGCTTATGAAACACTACAAGTGAAAACATTCGTTTCCATTGTATACGGCTGGAAATGTATATAAATACACACACTAAGTAAAATGTCGTTTCTATGATAGGCAATATTTTAGTTTATTAATTACGAATAGGAGAACTTAATTATTTACTTTTTAGCAACTGTTATATCCATGCATATGTTATAAAGAGAACCTTAAAAAAGTGAATCAAAATATTTATTTATTTAAAGCAACAATTTAATCGTTTTTATGTGACTTCTTTTATCTGTTCCACAAAAGGAAAAAATCCTTTAAAGCAAAATAGTCATTAATTGCATACTAAAAATGGCTATCGTTTTGTGAAAAGTGTATTAGAATGTAAAGTTTACAGGTAAATATGGAGTGTACTGAATAAATGTAGTGTAGTGAAGTAAATAAGGAGATCCATCTATGAAAAATCTCGGTCAAACTACGTTTAATTAAGGTGACGCTACAGTAGCAACAGGGTTCGTTATTGTTCAATAATTTCAACAAGTTGTACAAAAGTAAACACAAAAAAATAATCACTAAACGCATTATTTAAACTTCACAAAAATTCTATCACACTCCACGTTTTCTTTAAAGCAGTTGTTTTATGTTATATTTACAAGATCATTTCGGACTATCCATAACCTTTGCCTATGCTAGCGCCATTTTGGAGGGTTTTGGAACTATTATTTAGTGCTTAGACCTCTGGGCACTTTTAATGTGACAAATGAAATAGACATATCATATAGCACAGAAAGTTTTTGATCGATTTTGACGAGGGTTTCATTGGCAGATAGCTGAAATTACAGCGGGTTACTTAGGCTACTCTAAATTAGACTAGCTATTAACCGCGCCTTCGTCTGCAATGCTATCTACAAATCGGTTAGACCGATTTTGACGGAAATTTCATCAACAGATAGTGGACCTTATAAAAAGTAATTTAATTTATTTTAATTACTAGCTGTTAACCGTGGCTTCACCCGGTGTGATAACCACCAAACGGTTAGACCGATTTTCACGGGACTTTCACTGGTTGATAGCGAACTTTATAAAAAATAATTGGGTTTATTCTACTGTAATGGTTCCATAATACAATTTCTTGCGGAACAGGCAAGCGTTTATTTTTGTATAGTCACAAAATCTTAATTATAATAATGGCAATGTATATTAAATGTATCTCTTTATAATAATATTTTAAGTTATTGTTTCATTAGTTCATTATACAGTGTAAGTGAACACTGAGGTAGTTATATGGTAGGTTAAGGTTCCAAATATGTTGCTGATGACAAACCTTATTTGGCACGGTGTTAGTTTTTATATATATAATGTACAGGTTACTTTTAGTGGCGTACGCGTTGCACTTACAATTGTTTTTAAAAAGCATTTCTATAATTGTACATATTCTCACAATTTTATAATTCTTTAATACGATTTAGAAAAACGCGTGCGGAGCTGGGGGTACAACTAGTTTCAAAATAAAAATGATTGCAGTGAAGTTTCTTACGTAATGTCAAGGACCGTTGGTAGTGTTTCTAATTATATGACCACCACTGTATATGGTGGCGCGGGCTTCTTTGTAAAAGTAATGATTACTTTTGCCATAGAATATATTCTTTTATTTTAAACCGTTCAAACAGCACACGTCATATTATAGAATTTTGCTAATTTTAATTACATTTATCATGATCAATGATTGATTTTTTTATATTATAGGAGGCAAACGAACAGACGGGTCACCTGATGGTAAGTTATCACCGCCGTCCATAGACACTAGGAACACCAGGGCAGTCGCAAATGCGTTGCCAGCCTGTGTTTGGGGGAGGGGAGGTTTGGGGGAAGGGAGGAGTGGGGGAAGAGGAGCTAGGCCTCCGGCGCTCTCACTAACCGAACGAAACGCAACAATGCACTGTTACTTCACGTCGGTTTTCTGTGAGAGGATGGTACTACCTCGGGCGAGCAAACCCATTCATGCTGAAACCAGTAGTAGCTTTAGCGTGATTCTACCACCTACAGAAAATAAGAAGAAAATATATATGTAGCAAAAAAAGGAGTCTAATATACTTTTCTAACAGTGAAAGAATTTTCAAAATCGGATGAGTAGTACCAGAGATTACCCCGAAAATCCAAACTCACAAACTTAAACTTCACCTATTTAATATTGGAGTTTAATAGATACGAGCTCTACCAGTGTCAAGTCAGTCATGGGAGAGTCACTTTATAGGTAGTATTACATTTTTATGTTATAATTTAATTCTTCCAGATTAGGCCACTGAAATACACAAAGACAAACACAATAAGTACTTACACACATCATGCCTTAAATAAATATATATTGATATAATAATTACTGTTAGTTATTGCATTACCTTAAAGTTTGATATTGTTAAAACTTATAAAATTAGCCAGAGTTTTGGCCAAAGGAGAAAATACACACCTTTGTGCTTTTGTTAAAATCTGACGAACGTAGTATATTGTTAAGTAAAATATCATACAATACAATACAAAATTGGGGCAATTGAAAATAATGTGATCTAGAGTGCCTTCATCCAATCCACATTTACATATTGAGTTGTTCCTGATTCTGAGCAATGCAAGATGGACTGGAGAGCTACATCTACAGATAGATCGTCAGTCTACAGATAGTAGACGCATCAAGCTTGTAACAGTTACTAAACTTACCCGGAATGTTATCCTGAATATATCCGGAAGCATATGATTCGCCATTAATTTGGTTGGATGCATACCAGTTTGAATTCCAGAATGCAAACAAATCAGTCTTGTTTTGAAAGGATAAATCCTGAACATAGATATTATAGTGATCAATTTAAATAGCTAATTGAAATATGTCAAATATGTCAAAATAATTTTCTTTCTCTCTTCAAGGAAAACAATTTCATTAATATATTAAAAACACTTATGTATATATATATATATCTAACTATCTACATATATAGATTTTTTGATACAGGAACACTCTCGCGCGATCGAGCTCTCACCCAGAATACCCTCCTAAATTATTATCACAATCTGTTCAGTAGTTTCGGCATGCATAGCGGACAAATATACAAAGATTGATTTTTATATATAAAGATAGTGAATATCAGTCTGCCTTTTTATACGTACATGCATTAATTTGTAGCGCGCTGGCCATTAAAAAGTGTCTATGCACACTGGCCTTTTTGAATATGAACGACACATTCGATGACAGACTGATATATTTTTCCTCGACAGTCAAGTCCATTATTAAAAGTCTCGATTGCAAATTCGGTGTTTAATTTATCACATATTTATTATATGTACACGCCCCAAAAAAGTTACCCTGCTGGTTAATAGTTGATAATATTAACAGGTGGTATAGGTAGTTTAGAAAATAATAAATTATGTTTTTTTCCGAGGGCGTATATATTTACATTCACGGAACAAAATCTTCCGTATTCATATTGGTACCTATTTATAAGTAAACACACGTCGTGCAAATACATCGTTGGCTGATAAATCTTATCGTGCTAATATCGTATTACCTGATTTTATACGTCACGAATCAACCTAAGGCCCTAATCTTTTGAAGTTGGCAATGTTGATCGAATGGTCAGTGAGGTGTCAAATCAGTCAAATTTTTATTTGTTCGCTACGATTGAACTGCTTGCGCTGTCTTACGGTCACATCGTATAAAATGAATATCTATAGTAATTTACGAGGCATAGTGTAAGTTTTATAACCATAAAAATGATTGTTGCATAGCAAACGCTTAGATCTCATACTGAATGTTAATGTGTAAAACATAATCACAATGCCTTTGGCGAACACTTCGGATCCTTGGCGAATGCAGAATGTCGGAGATAACACGGTATGTATGTTGAGAACTTGTTTGCGTAGCTAATTATTATGATTTAGGATTTTCCCTTTCAGAGTATTACTCATTTTAATGTATTTACGTAAAAATAATAGATTCTTGTTGATGTTATAAAATAATATAACAGTCGTATAAATAAAATTATTGGATTTATTGATAAACACGCCCACTTTGGAATTCTATTAATTACTATAGTAACTATGTGGTATTCAGTGATATTTTTATAATACCAAATTGTACATTCATAATTGTATATTGTGTAAAAAGAAACTAAGTATACTGAACTTTGGCACAGGATGAGTGAATGTTCAAAATTTAGCATGTAAACAAGAATTTCAAATTTGAATATGCATTACCAGTGCTCTAGATCATTTAATTAGCAGCAATTCTCTACTAATTGCAAAGAAATTATAAACTGAATAAAGTGAAACTAAAAAAAACTATATTATGTTATTCTCAAAAAATGTTAAATGTATAGGTGCCTCTATTATATCAACTATTAGGATTTATCTCTTTGTTGTTATGGATTTTATAAACAATATGTTTCAGGTAAAGTATAGTGTTACAGTATAATTTTCACTCTACTTAACTTTGTTATTAAAGGTGAAAGTTTTTATAAAATTTTGTAATTGAATTTAATGTATATAAATTAATTTCTTTTTGCTTCTAAGCATTTATCCTTATGTACATTTTATTGTTATTATGTATATTTACTCTCAATTTTCCTTTACATATGTCATATTGAAATAGTTGTTTTATTGTTAATCAGAAATCACTTTCATCAGTTTACTTATGTATTACTTTATTATATATTTATTGTAAATTTTTAACAAAGTAGGACTTCATGGACATATGTGATATGAAATACAAGGAAAGAGTCTTGCTTACCATTTGTTTTTATTTATGTCATACAGTTTGGTATAGACAGTAGTAGTAATAATATTCGTCCAATAGGACAGGCGAAGGAATTAATCCATACTGCCAATTCTGAAGTTGTCAATATAGGTAGTTCTTATGTATTCTTTAAAGGCCTAATCGCCAAATCTTCTATAGTTCTTATGTATTCTTTAGTCAGTTTTATGTCCAAGTTAATGTAAAGGCATACGCGCCAAATCTTTTCTATGTCCAAATTAATGTAAAGGCAGAAACGCCAAATCTTCTATAATATATTCTTTTATCCATCTTTTTTATCTTAATTTATTTGTTAATAGTAGCGTACTATGTTCCAGAGAGTTTGTTAATTTCCATTGTCGAGTAATTAATTCAATATTCTAACAAGATGGTGGCTCCCTTGTTAGAACTTTCCATGGAGTTTTTGTGGCATCTCAGAATTCATGGTCCGTGGTATTATTTTCTATTCACTTCACTTATGCACAATAAACAAACTATATTACATAAAACACCACCAATTTTACACAATATAGAGTCAAGTAACACAAGATTATGAATAAAAAATAAAATCCACTACATGACAGACTAAGATCCCGCCAAAAATTCTTGGTATAGACAATAACCTTTTTCTGGAGTGAATGTTTGATTAGGGAGATACTAGTGCTAAGTCTATTGTAGGTCCAGATTTAATGGACGAGTGGACCTTTTTTATGAAACTTTGTGCATTAGCGGTTTAGATTATTCCTCAATTGATATGGTGCACAAATTGTCAATAAGATTTAGAAAAACTTTTTCTTAATGTCAATAAATTTTTACCTTTTGTAACCTTCTTTGAGAGTATAAGAATTGTAAACTATACTTTTAAAAGTACTGAAAAAAATTAAAAAATTTAAATCTCTATTCATTTTGAACCACCTTTTTTTCATATTGTATGTGTGAATTATATGTTATTGATATAAAAATAATCAATAATAATTTTTTTTATGATTCATGAATGATCATCGAAAAATAAATTTTTATTAAATCTCATTTGATTGTTTATAAAAATAGCCAATAATACTCTTATTTACTTTAGAAATCGAAATAAACAAAAATCCTAGTAAGAAATCACAAAATTGATTCATATCCTAATAATATAATTAGACAAACATAATTACTGCATAAAAAAGTGTAAATCTCCTGAGTACAACTAGATTTAAATGAAATTTTCTACACAGGGAAAGTACACCATTTAAAAACAGTTATAAAAATTGAGAATAATACCTTTTAAGCTAAGCTATAATATATAAAACTTATGTGAAAATTAATTGTAATTAATCTCAGGAGGCTTTAATTGAATTTTTATGAAAGGGCAGCAAATGCAATTCTAACTTTATTAGACTATTTGAATTATCACTATTACTTTGAGGAATCGTAAAATAATAAGCCCTGAGCAATATAAGTTAGGTGAATTCCTGAAATATTTCGTTTATTTTGTAACTATTTTAAGTTTCTGCACTTAAGGGCTCCAGAGCGGAGCCATTTAAAATGTTGGTGACAAGTGACAGTCACCAACATTTTAAATGGCTCTGCTCAGAAACCCTCAAGTGCAAAGGGTTAAATAATAAATTTATGGTGCAATAACCAATTATTCTTGATAGCAACATATTTCTTATAAAAAATATTTTTATAATGAACATTGAATGTTGATATAGATTGGAACATCTGCTCAACCAACAAACAGTCTTCCAATAGTTGTTGAGAATTCAGCAGAATCTCGACAGGCATCTACCACTGAGAGCCTCGATTCCGGTGCTGATATAAGTTATGAGAGAGAAGTTGAAATTCAAGATGTCGTTAAAGAGGGCCATGAGAAAGCTGATCCGTCACAATTTGAATTGCTCAAAGTACTCGGTGAAGGTTCCTTTGGAAAAGTATTCTTAGTTCGAAAAGTAGTTGGTGCTGATGCTGGCACTCTTTATGCAATGAAGGTAACATGGTTTAATTTTGTTGTAATTCAACATAAATATGTATAAATTTTACAGAAACATTGTATAAATACCAGCTGCCTTTTAGGTTTTTTTTGCCACTTTTGATTTTTTTTAATTTAACTATTACTTGAATTCTTTATTTTCGTACTGTGAAGATGGAATGTGGAATCGCCTCCCATCCAGTGTGTTCCGTTCCTCTTATGACATGGAGTTCTTCAAATGAGGACATAAAAAGCACTTTTGCAGGTCGGCATGATAGCGATGACTGCCGTTGCTATTTAACACTTACAGTTGCCGTTATTTATAGATTGTACTGAACTTTCCATCAGGTACTGAGCAGTCATTTTGCTGAACCAGTTTAAAAAAAAAACTTTGTTTTATTGACTATTTTAATATAGTGCCATATGAAAGACAAACTTTGTATTAGTTTGTAACAGAGGCTTTACATATTATAAAGCATACAAAGATATGTTAATCTGTCTTATATATGTAACAAGTAGTAGTGGCACTTGTGACTCTTCTGGTGTTGCAAGTGTCTATGGACGGTGGTGATCACTTAACATCAGGTGACCCACTAGTTCGTTTGCCTCCTATGATATAAAAAAAAAAACAAAGGTAATATGTGATATAATCAAACATCTTGGTATTACACATTTGTCGAGATATTAAAAAAGTGAATTTAGAGAATTGTTTCATAGTCAAAAATGGCTTGGGCTTTTATATTGTTCACTAATCAATCAGTAGATATAAATTAAGATTATCATACAAACCAATCTTTATGTGAAGGTAACCTGGCTGGTGGACATATTGATTCACCAAGTTAATTTTCTTTATTATCATTTTGCACTTGAATTGAAAAAAAAAAATATCTTATTACTATATATAATCTCTCATCAATAAATAAATAACCTGTATAACATGTCCTATTAAAGGATTCTACATTACTACTTACCTAAACTCTTTTTTTACTCTATTTTTATTCAATCTAAATATTTCATATTAATTGAACTAATTACATATAAACATGAGATGTAAAATTAATATAGGTTAATATTATTTAAGGTACTTAAAAAAGCAACTCTCAAAGTAAGAGATAGAGAACGTACAAAAATGGAAAGAAATATATTAGTAGAAATGGGTCATCCATTTATTGTAAAATTGCATTATGCATTTCAAACAGCTGGTAAATTATACTTAATTCTGGATTTTTTACGAGGTGGCGATCTATTTTCACGTCTCAGTAAAGAGGTAAATTATATTCACTTATTTAATAAATGTTAAAGTTTACATTTTTTTTATTATTATCCATCATTGTTACTATCAGAGGAAATGGCGTTTAATTAAAAATCTTAATAAATTTCTGCAATTTTCTAGGTGATGTTTACTGAAGAGGATGTGAAATTTTATTTAGCTGAATTAGCGTTAGCTTTAGAACATGTTCACAAATTAGGTATAATATACAGGGACCTAAAGCCAGAGAATATTTTATTAGACGCCGATGGACACATAGCGCTTACAGATTTTGGCCTATCAAAACTTCCTCCTAGCAGTGATAAAGCGTATAGTTTTTGCGGTACAGTGGAATACATGGCACCTGAAGTAGTTAATAGGAGAGGCCACACATTTGCGGCTGATTGGTGGTCGTTTGGAGTACTTATGGTGAGTTTTTTTTATACTTCATAGGTATCAGCTTTGGTCTAAGATGGTGAACTTGATTAAATCTAGCGGGGCTTTTAAGTGCAGTTGCATAACGCACCAATTGATGCTTGGCGATAGTTTTTCAACTTGAGGGTAGTACTTAGAATATGGTGGTCTTCGAAAAACCTTTACCTATGGTTTGACCATGTTTTTCTTCACTGAAGGCTGTGACTCAGTGGCACGATTAGAACCTACGCCTATCGATGTGGTGTCTTAACAAGTTATTAACGAAGCCTTCATCGCTTAATGTAGAAGTTCCTTATATCTTTATTATTGTGTTATAAACTATTTATTCTTTCTAGTTTGAAATGCTTACTGGAAATTTACCTTTCCATGGAGCTACAAGACACGAAACCATGACACAGATTTTAAAGGCGAAACTTGGTATGCCTTCGAATCTTAGTGAAGAAGCTCAGTCGTTATTACGGGCTCTGTTCAAACGAAATCCACAAAACAGGTATATTAAAATGTGTTTCAATAGTAAAGTAATATTTAAAAGGTCAACTTGTTTTACAAATATATATATGTATATACGTATATAGTTTTGGACTTGTTTACCTATATGAATATTACAAAACAGAGTCGCTTTTCGTGTCTGTCTGTGTGTTACCTCGGTTCTGCTAAATTACGGAACATATTTCGATACGGTTTTCTCTATCATTTAAACAATTTCTTCCGGAATGTCAAATTGTTTGATACATGTATATTATATTTATAGAAAGTAGGGAAAAGTCGACGTATAATGAAATCGTAAGAGTTTTCGGGCGCTTACTTTGATAATGCTAATAATGAAGTATAGAATTTATATCTAAAAATCGGCTACAAAAATGTCTGCGACGGTATACATGTCTATCTACTAAGGACAACTCGCAGTAATCATTATTATTGTTTACAAATTACTAAAAAATATTAACCATTTACGACACAATTTTGACTAATATAATATTAATATTTCTACAATTAAATACTTAAGTTACGCGAGGCATTTAATTTAGATCACAGCTACCCCTTACAGTATATCGTTTCAATTAGTATTTTAGAAGATATCACTGATTTCAAATGACCCTGTAACAAAAAAAAAACATTTGGGTGAAAATTCTAACCTAACTACTATATTTGATGAATATCAAAGCGACAAAAAATGGATCTAAATCGTTTAGACACTTACAACGCCATATTAATATATAGCGCTTATACGAAGTCACTAGTTATTTATAAATGACTAGCGAGCGTGGCGGACATTATCCTGTCCTGATTATAAAAAATAACCTTGACAAATGATATATCTAAACCTTCCTCGTGAATCATTTTAACTACTAGTGAAAACCGCATGAAAATCCGTTCAGTAGTTTTTGAGTTTATCGCAAACAGGCAGACGTAGCGGAGGACCTTGTTTTATAATATGTCGTCATATACCCTACAATTAAATTGCTTGATTTCACCAAAATAATAAAACTATATGAAACACGAAACACGCGTCAATAAAACGATGTCATAGTTTCTAAAACTTTAATTTATTTATTTTTATTAATATATGGTTTTTGGTTAATCTGTTTCAAAATAGTGAAAATAATTTCACCTTTCGTTTATAGATTGGGTGCTGGTCCAAATGGAATCGAGGACATAAAAAAACACGAGTTTTTTGCTAGTATAGATTGGGACGCACTTCATAAGAAAGAGGTCTGTATTAATATGTTATATGGCTTCCTTGTTGTTGTTTAAATGATATTATAAAGGTTAATTGTTCTACAGTTCGTACCGCCATTCAGGCCAGCTGTTTCAAGAGCAGATGATGCATTTTACTTCGATTCAGAGTTCACTTGTCGCACACCGAGGGACTCGCCAGGGGTCCCGGCTTCAGCGAATGCTCATGAACTTTTTAGGTATAATACATTATTATTCATCGAAATTCGCGAATTTCATTACATAGTATAAAATAAAGTTCCCTACCGCGTATGTCTGTCTGTTCGCGATAAACTCGTACTGTTTTCACCAGTGGATAAAGTAATTCATGAGGAACGTTTCAGTGTATAAATAGTCAAGGATTTATTTTTAATCAGGGCGGCACAACGTCTGTCGGGCCCGCTAGTAATATATAATTAGTAAATTTCGTTATTGAAAAAAAAAACAATATTTACTAAAAAAAATCTTTTCGGAAACAGACGAGGAAGTTGTACTTAACCGTTTTCTCTGTGCTTATTTATCTATCTGTATACTAGTGACCGTCTTATAGCCGCAATTTGACCATATATTTTTTTAATTCTTCAAGTTTCAATATTAAGGCAAAAAAACGAACTTTTACCAAATTTTATTGATACTTCTAAAACTCATCAGTATTTACTAATCAAAGAAAACTATTAATAAAATTGATTGAGAAACAGATCAGGAGGGATATATTTTATTGTTTTATCTCTGCTTATTTACTTATTTATTTTATATCATTAATTACTTTTTGAAGTTTCAATATTAAAGAAAAAAAAGAAGATATTTTATTGATTTTTAATGATGACACTATAGCTCGTCACTAGCTATTGAATAAAAAATATATAAAGAAAATAGATTTAAAAGCAAAGGAGGAAAATGTATTGTTTTCCCTATGCCTATTTATATATAGATAATACAAATCACCAGCCTATAAACAATCCATACATATTCATACTATATTAATAATATAGAATATTTTTACTAATATTATTGCAAACAACTGCATATATACCGGTAGAGATTATGTAAGCTATAGAATGTGAAACGATAACAGTGATAAGATAAACTTACCTATTATACAAGGTGTAAACAGCAATGACATTATACCTATTTGTCACTTACACTCGTACTTAGTACAAGAATGTTTTGCCAATCCTTTAGTGGAACTAATTTACCTTCTCTATGTAATTCCATATTAGTAACGTGATTTATTTTCCTACATTTTTCTAGAATGATCTCCCGATATGCATTGAATAAGGTTCAATAGGTTCAATAGTCTAATAGAAAATACGTAATACTCTTGTCTGTGTATTTTTATGTGATAGAGATCAGAGTAAACCTTTTTTACTATAACAAAAGTGTAACATTATCGATTTTAAGATAATCTTTATTTAACTATAGAAGGTAACTTTCCTTTAACAGCGTATTATATTTATTTGCTTTCATTGTGTAGAAAATACAGACATTCTATTCAGACTAAAAATTATCTTTCACGCTTAGATGTCCGCCATTTTTTTGAGACTCCTTCAATAACCTTGCCGAAACAGTATACCAATTACGATGTATTAAATATAATTGATTGTGATTCAGCATTCCACTAACATTGATAGACTTTTAAACACGTTTTAAAATTCTTTGTTTCACGTTCAAGTATATATACAATAAAATAATTACCAATTTTTAGTACTACTAGATATATTCGGTGTACATTATGTTTCGTTTTATATTTAATCATTGTGTTATATACACACCATTATCAAGCGATATATACAATGAATCGATTGTGTTTAGTTTTATTCATTTTTAAAAGGGAAGGTATGCATTATCTCAAACATGTCGCAGTGTGACCAAACTCTTGGCATCTGGACTTATAGATATTCTATTTTTCTATTTTAGGTATGGATTTATGGCCTTTCTTTGACACATTCCGTGGCACGTATACCATCAGTGGTACACGTTATATTTGGTCTTTAGGTCACGTGTACTATCGGTGGTACACGACTTGATAACTATTGAAAACGAAATAAATACTATGTTATGCTATATATAATGTTGTAATATAATATTGTATGATAATACGTGATGTAGTACGATGGAGCTGTGAATTCACGTCAGGCCAATAACATAGACAGTGCTAAGAAAAAAGTATGGTAATATGAATACGTCTATTTTTTATCTAAAATATCAATGGCCTGAAGGACATGTCAGTCAAAAATGGCTTGGCATGGAACGTGTTAACTGTTACAGTTAGTAGACTTAATTAATATACAAAATGTACATAACTATACAGAGTGTATGTTCTTTTTCCAGAGGTTTCAGTTTCGTAGCACCTTGTCTACTCCAAGACGAGAATAATAAAACCCTTACAAACCAAAATCAAAACCATGTACCGCAAGCTACTAAAACATCGACGGAAGACTTTTGGTCTGGATTCGTTAATAGAAAGAATTTCTTTGATGAGTACAGGTAAGTTACAATTAAACGTGTATCTAAAGTTTAGTTTAGTTAATCTAAACCAGTGTTGTTCACCATGTGGGTCTCGACCCCTTTTGAGTTTGCTGAGACTATAAGGAGGGATGTTCGAAGCCTTGTATAAAAAAAAACATTCTAAAGATATTTTTAATATGTAATTAAAGGACATTCCTAAATTAATAAAAAAAAAGAATATATCTCTTAGTTATATTCACATTTCACTGATTTCATTATGTATATAATATACCCAGGGCTTTATTTGTGGGGGGACACGCAGTGAATCCCGAAAATATCGAATATTTGCCATAAACTGAAAAAAAAACCACCCTTACAAAATATTTTGGAGTTTTTTAATAGATCAAAGTTATCCAAATACAAAATCTAATCTCTCTTTCTTGAATAGTTACCTCGTCGCAAAGTGGTATGTCTACAGAGTTTCTACAATGTACTACAGAGTAGAGGTCTTAAAAAAGGACTTATAATTTTCGCAAATTAGTGTGCCCCAAAAAAGAAGTGACAAAAAAGCCTGTATATACCTAATCACGAAAATAAATAAAACTGTTATATGGATTCGATATTAGTTACATACAAAATATAGAGTACAGACAGTGGAGGGTTTGGGGGTCAACAATTATATTGCATACTTAGAGGGTCGTGGCATAAAAAATGTTGAGAAACACTGATCTAAATTGTTGTTATTCTTGAATTCTGTATTTGTTATTAAAAATTCTAGATTGATGGGTGAATTAGGCACTGGATCATTCTCTGTGGTTCGCCTCTGCGAGCATAAAACATCTCATGTGCAATTCGCAGTAAAGATTATGGATAAACTCCAGTATGATCCTCGTGAAGAAATAGAAATATTATTGAGGTAATTTGATTATTTACTATGGTAACCACCATCTCTAGTTTCGCTTGGGTGTACTGAAGCAGAAAATGAGACCCAAAATTTCCATTTACGGTACGAACACGTAATGAAATGAAATCGCAACTGAACAACTAAATGTCAAACTATCAATTCTATCAATATCTTTGAAGATCTTCTTTATTGTGTATCAGTTTAAAAAGGGATTTTTTTTTTATTTAAAATCTCACACATTAACATATTTTCTTTCATACCAACCTAGTTCATACGGTTACACATTACAAAAAAAAAATAACTAGCTTTTTGAAGTGATGAGCTCACATACATGACATTTTTAATTACATAAATTATATTGCCTAAAATTTAGACCGAGTGATGAAATAATGTTACTGTTACATAACATTTTCTAACGTAAATTATATTATTTGATGCTAATACGTAAGTTAAATCAATTATGTTTATAAATGCCATAAATAATTATAAAGGTATATTATACGATTAAAAAAACAATAAGTCTATATTTTTATAAACTCAACCATTATCATTCAGTAATGGGTTTGGAACTAAATAATGTACGTTGACTAACTTTTATCAGCAACTTCGCCTGCGTAATATATAATATGTTCGCAACGAAATTTCTAAAATTTTGAATAATATCATTAAAACATAAAAATAATAATTTATTATTTTAATCATTTCTTGTTAAAAATAATGATTACTACGTAATTCAGTTTTTAGCTATTCTTACATGATCTACGAATGGCATTTCAATTTTTGGAATTCTCTTTGCAATTAAAAAAAACTTGTTCTTATACATATATCCAGATCAACGCTCTGAATAGATGTATTTTACACTTTCGTTTTTTATTAAGACAGCTGCGTGCTAAAGGACTATTAACCAAAGCTCACGAAGCGACTGTAATACCTTGGTTTTCATATAGGTCTATTACAGAATTAATGGATATAAGTTATAACCCCGGTCAACTAACTGGTAATTAAATTGTCGAAGTTAGTTTAATGCTCTGTATGTACCTATTAATACTAAAAAGTGTGTATATATATTAATTAACATTGAACCTAAACTTAGAGATTTTTACAATGATATCAAATCTTAGCAGGTTTATAACTTTATTGAGTTTATTTAGTTTTCACACACTATATACAACTATACTGTACATTATATTACAATTGTACATATTGTAAAACCAAGCAAAAAAAGAAAACAAAAGACAAACAGTAGATTTAAAAAAGAATAAACACTACATAGGTAATTTTTGTTTTTGATTTTTTTATATTTATTTCTAACAAGAACTAAAAATATACTTTCGTCAGAGATTAGCTTATAGGTTTTCTTTTAATATTGGAAGTTTTGATTTAACATATTTGGTTTTATTGTTTAATAGTTACCAATTAAACTGTTTTAATTTGACTTGACAGTCTACTGACTCATTGTGTAATAAATGTGTATCAATTACGCCGTATTCATTCATTGATATAATATAATTGCTTAAATGATGTAAACGGGTAATTATGTGAACGAAATTTATTGAGGAGATTGGGGGTTAATATTACACAACGTAGCTTCTAGGGAATTAGCATTTTGAGAATGAAATAAGTACAAAATGATGTAAAAAAATATATCGAATTTTACTTGAATTTTGGTGGTAGTCGGATGGACGTAAATTTCTACGAACATATATGTATTTACGTTTGTTCTCAAAATGGGTATAACCGAGATTAATATATGCTGTAATGTTTAATAATAGATACATGAGATCTGATTTTTATCAAATTATCATCCTTTTTATGAGAATTGATCTTGATTATGGAGACATAGTAACATGAGATGATAAATATGTAACAGATTATACTAACGTATTGTAGTCTCCTTATTTCGTCATCGTTAAGAAATTGACCATTTGACTTTTTGGCTTGAAGAGCTATTAATTAAAGTAAACAAAATCGTAAAAAGTAAATTGAATGTGTTATAAAATATATAGATTGATTCCCGCCTGCATTGTTAAGCAATAAAGAAATGGCAAAGGGTCAATCGAATCCACAAAGTAATTAGCCTAGAATTCGCATCGAACTGTCATAGTCCTATATAATACGTTCAGTAGTAATATGTGATTGGGCATTAAAGGACTGTATATATTACACTTATCCTAGATTCAGTGACATTTATCTTCTATTTTAAATTGGAACATTTATAAATATCAGATATAGCCAGCATCCACATATTATCACACTGCGTGGAGTTTACGAAGAAGGTGGTCGTATATTAGCAGTGACGGAGTTATGTCGTGGCGGTGAACTACTGGAGCACATAACACAGCGTCGCTTTTTACCCGAACACGAAGCCGCACCTATACTTAAGAATGTATTGCACGCTGTGCATTACCTACATACACACAATGTTGTACATAGGTAAGAATTATTAAAAAACATTAAAAGAAAAATACTTCAATTTAACTAGTTTCCTGTTAATGCATGTTCATAGTTTATTGATGTCATTAGGATGTTCTCTATTTCAAATATTATTATTATTGAATACTAGTGGTTACCTTCGACACCGTCTGCGTTGTTTATTATCTTAAAAATACTTACACTGGATGTACTTTCGATCAACAATAACTAGATAAAGGATCGGCGCGAAAAATTCATCTCGGTAAATAAGCGCTCACTTGAAATGTGTGCCCTTATTTTGTTTAGTTTGTTTGAAACACAGCCAAAGTAAGTTCGTTTCACATGCCGCAGTGTATTCAAAAAATGCAAAAATAATACCCGAAAAAGTAATTTAATGGCCGGAGTATCTTACTTTCGCTAAATACATGTTGAATAAGTTATATTCTAAGCTTTAAACTAACAAATAATATCAAATTTTGAACAACGTTACCAATTTTAAACCTGTGTTACAAATGTTTGGCCTAGTCACAGGAACGGGAAAATGTACTTTATTCATTGCGTGTTAAGGTTGAATTCACACTAAATCTTGTTTATTTTGTCTTTTCATTTGTGAGGGGAGTAATTTATTACTTTGCTCGTTTTATCGTATTAGATAATATTTTGAACATTTGTGACTTTATTACTAGGTGTTATGGTTGTAATTAGGTTGAACTTAAAACTGTTTTAAAACTTTTTTCTCCCTTTCTTAGTAAACAAATACCTACACATAAGTATATATTTACCCGGATAGATTTTAGCTTCAATTTTGTACGTGACCCTTTATCTAGTTATTGTTGATCGAAGGTATGTACAGAAGAAAAAACATAAAAGAAAATTTAAAACGAAAATAAACTTTCATTACAAAATGTAAGCAATGTTATCCGTTTACTTGGCCTCTCTTGCGCATGTTCATTATATCGCTAGCCCATTTGTTCACGGTAAAAAAAAACGCAAATCGCTTAACACGCAGGACTTATTAAAACCCTAGTTTCTTATAACTTCGAAAACTTGATTAGATAAATACATCATGATTTTTTGTAATTAGTAATAGGTAGAAAAAAGTTATTGAAATTGAATTGAATTGTGATTGATACGCCAGACCTATATAATTTGATTTATATAAATTTTAAAGTTCATCGTATAATCTAATCGGAATTAATAACGAAAATCTCATGAATTTTATAATTTCTTGATTTAATATTTCACAGGGACATAAAACCATCGAATATTTTATTCGCAACCTCAGAGAGGAGACCAGAAGATATTCGCTTAGTGGACTTCGGTTTAGCTAAACAACTTCGAGCCGAAAATGGTCTCCTGATGACTCCCTGCTACACGGCCAATTTCGTAGCACCGGAAGTGCTGAAACGAGCTGGATATGATGCAGCTTGTGATATTTGGAGTTTAGGTATCAATCATTTTTAACACTGTTACAGGGCCGTTCATAAAATACGTTCGCACTTATTTGAGTTGTATGGGGACGGGAAGGGGTTGTTGCTTATTATGACACGAGCGAGGGTCGAAGGGTCTAAAGAAAGGTGACATTCGCACCTTATTATCAAACAATTTTACTAATTCTTCTTTCGTTTTTTTTATTATTAATAGTCATTGGATGGTGGTCTAATGGTTTGCCCCTTGGAATTGATATTCGATGTCCGCAGGTTCGAACCCCGACATGTATCAACGAATTTTACGGATTTCGCTTACATTTACTAATTTAAATGGGTAACACTATCGTCTGACGGTGGAGGAAAACATCGTGAGGAAACCTGAACCTGAGATATCCAGACACACCGACACCTGTGTCTACTATACCGACGTAACTGGCGACGCAGTTAACAGGTGCGTCAATCGGGCCATAGACGCTCCGTCGAGGCATATTGTGGATTATAACCTAAAGATGGCGATAAAGGATCAAAATGCAAACGTCATAGAGGCAATAATAATAAAGGCATAAAGGTCTTTAAAAAATCCGTCATAAAATAGTTAAATGAAATCATAAAAATAAACAAATAAATAATTTAAAAAAAGAACACCAATAGTTGCTTACAGATACGATTTTTAACTTACACATTAAATAAAACGATAGCAAAAAAAAAAGGTGCGGGCCAAGAGTCTGCAGAAAAGAATAAGAAAAAAGAAATCTAAACTTGAGAAATGTTCTTGTAGTAAGTAGCATTGTATGTGCGAAAAATTAGAATTGCGGATATTTCGGAGCTTGAATTCGCCAATACGTCGTGGGCTGGCGTAGTGATTATGCCAATAATTTTCTTCAGAAAGAGACTTATGGCCCTATGTTGTATTATGTCCCTCTTACAGGCTGATGATGATGGTACAGTCATTCCTTTCGTTTTTGTACAAAATAATAATATATTTTTACGTGTATATTCGTACATATACGAAGATCTGAGTGGTCGCAGAAGATATGTCACATAGGGGGAGTGGGTCACAAAAGGTACAATTTTACATAACGTATTTTATGAACGGCACATACTTTAAATCTATTTAAAATTTGTTATATGACAAACTTGTTGTATTGGTTATAGGTGTCCTGGCGTACATTATGCTTTCTGGTAGAACGCCTTTTGCTTCTACTGTAGACGATACACCTGAATCTATTCTGGCAAGGATAGAATCGGGAAAAGTGAGTATTCCTTTTGTATTTATCGAATAAATACATTCGTCAATCCATTTAACGCGATGATTTAGTATATAAAACATTTTTAAAGGGTAAAATACTAAATAAAAGATACAAAATAAATTAGTATTCGACATTTAGTGTAAATTTCCAGATTTCTACAAATTTACGAATTATTCTGTGTAGGATTCGAAGTAGCAACATTAGTAAGAGAAACTTTCGAGATTTCTACAAATTTACCCATTGTTCTGTGTAGGATTCGAAATAAAAATAATAGTAAGGGGGCTATCCGTTCTATGAAGTGTATAAATACAGACCAAAACGTTTTGACCTCTCTGAAAATAGATACCCAAAACACAAATTGAAGTATAAATACGTATTATATTATATGTATTACATCGAAACAAGTATAAATAACTTCCAATTTTAGATTCCTGTACTGATATTTATTTTGTTTTGTATTAAAATCACGACTATATTATATGCGCAAGACTGAACTTACTGCTAAATTCAGAGCGGCCAAAAAGATTGACGAAGAGTTGAAACTGTTAGGTGGAGTTATTTATTTTAAACTATTACTGCCATATTCAGGTAGGTAATGACATTAGAAGTATGTTGCGATAATTTCCATGTTCTAACGAGATGGTGGCCCCCTTCTTAGAACTTTCCAGGGGTTTTGCAATACTGGTGGCATTTTACGATTTCGATTAGGTTAGATTCGCGAAACAAAGACACTGCGGTAATGCGTAAGTACCATACCCTCTTTTTGGCAACCAATATTCTAAGAGATTGTAACTACCATTGTCGAGTAGATAATTATATTATAAGTGTCTTACGACAATTTCAATGTTCTAACGAGATATTGGTCCCCTTGTTAGAACTTTTTCTTTTTAGTTTATGTGGCATTTTTTTTTATCTTGCTTTCATCCATACTTTTTTTAACGTATATCCCGTGGGAGAGGGTGGTTAATGTCCGACTCGCACGGACTAAAACCCCATGGTGTACCGACAGACCGTAATTGTTTGGGCGGCAAGGGATCGTATAATGCTACTCAACCTTGTAGAGCCGTAATATTTAAATTTATTGTGGGTTTTCACTGATAATACGAAACGTAACTCTCTCTCTTTCTATCTTCACTAAGTTAAATCTCCCTCTCAAGTTCCATTCTCCTCGCCCGATCACGCGTTTTTGTAACGCTCTCGTGACGCATTCAACAGCTTACTCCCCAAATTAAGCGTCCATGAAGAAGTTTTACTTAAAAAAAAGAACAATTAGGTGGAATTATCGAGCGGGGTATGGCGCGTCGTGTCGAGCGGAGCGCGTGCCTGTATACGGCACATGCTGCAGTTGGAGCCGTCGCGGCGCCCTAGAGCCGCGGAGCTCGCTCGGGAGCCCTGGCTGAGCGCTGTACCGGCTCCCGGCGCTGTGCCCCCTCCTCCCCACGACGCGGACCCCGCCCTCCCCCCGGCGGACCTCCGACGCGCTGTCGACCTCACTTTCCAGGTATCATTTATATCACCCATCCCCCCCCTTGAGCGGTCTGCCATCGGAGGTCGGAGGAGCAGAGGTAGTGCCGCTTAGGCAATCTCTGTCCCCCCCCCCCTGCTAAAAGGTACATGAAGGTACCATTTGGATTTCCCCATGAAAAATAAAAAGTAGGGGAGACCGGGTACGGTTGACTCAATTTCAGCTGACTCGCACATAATTCTGTTATTTTAGTATATACTATTAACTCAATATATCTGATATTATACAGTATTAAGCTTGGACAATAGATGAAACAAACTTCGCAATAGATTATGATTTAAATTTTTGTCTGTCTGTCGCTTGTACAGGATTCACGCAAAAACTTACATAGCTTGATCTTATAGATTACCAAAAATGAGTCAACCTACCCCATGCCCGGGGTTAGTTGACTTTTCGCTGGGGTACGTTTACTAAGAAGTGAATAGTCCATAGATTATTCACGCAGAAGAAGGATAACAATCACAATAAGTAATTTTGCGCGGGCTCTTCCTCAACACTAACTCACTCTCTTTTTTTATGTAGCCAGCGCTCTTCGGAGTCGATTGAGATAAAATTTATTCTTTTTTGGTAAAAATAACTTGTTGATATGCTCTCTCGAAGATATCTGCCTTAGATGTACTGCCTCGACCAGTTTTTTTTTCATGCCCACATGGTTTTTTAATGTCATGTGAGGCAAATGTGGGTCACCTGATGTTAAGTCATCACCACCGTCCATAGACACTAACAACACCAGGGGAGTCGCAAGTGCGTTGCCAGCCTGGGTTTCTGGGGAAAGGTAGGAGGGGGTGAGGAGAGAGGAAGGGACGGGAAATGAGCATCTGGCGTTCTCACTGACCGAACGAAACGCAACAATGCAAGTACTGTTACTTCACGTCGGTTTTCTGTGAGAGGGTGGTAGTCCCCCGCGCGAGCCGACCCATTCATGCTGAAACTAGTAATAGCTTCAGCGTGAATCTACCACGTATATCTAGAATATCTATATCTAGAACGACAAAATTGAAATAGCTTTTGTCAGACCATTTACATTTTATGTAAAATATATTGCGACTATTAAGCAGTAGGTTGATTAGGTGGTCAACCAATCCCGTTGATTCTACTAACCCCGAATTGATTTGTAATTTTGAACCACATGTCATAACTTTAAAGTTGCGGCGAACTAAAAATATATGCTACGTAATAAAAAGATTAACTATTAAACTCTTACATTACATTATATACAGTATATTCCATCTTACTGCCACATTTTATCTAACGCATTGTAGCGTTACAATATTACTTGTATTTGTGCGTTATTGTGCCATTTGTTTTGTCAAAATATCATGTATGTAATGCTTCGATCAACAATATAACTAGATAAAGGGTCACGTACAAAATCGAAGCTAAAAGTTGTCCGCGTAAATATATACTTATGTGTAGCTATTTGTTTACTAAGAAAGGGAAAATCAAAGTTTTAAGTTCAACCTAATTACAACCATGACACCTAGTAATGAAGTCACGAATGTTCAAAATATTATCTAATACTTACGATAAAACGAGCAAAGCAATAAATTACTCCCCTCACAAATGAAAAGACAACATAAACAACATTTAGTGTGAATTCAACCTTAACGCGCAACGTTATTGTGCGTGTTTGTGTCTGGCGAGACCAAACATTTGTATCACAGGTATAAAGTCGGTAATTTTGTTCAAAATTTGATATTATTTGTTAGTTTAAAGCTTAAAATATAACTTATTCAACATGTATTTAGCGAAAGTAAGATGGAGTATCTTAAATTGCTTTTTCGGGTATTATTTTTGCATCTTTTGAATACACTGCAGCATGTGAAACGTGCTTACATTGGCTGTGTTTCAAACAAACTAAACAAAATAATAGCTCACGTTTCAAGTGAGCTGTTATTTATCTAGACATATTTTTCGCGCCGTCCCGATATCTAGTTATTGTTGATCGAAGATGTAATGTGTCTTTAGTTATAATACCATCGTGTTTACCATCTTAGACCATATTGTTATTTAATATCAGATAAGACTGTGATCAAACGCTAATCCGACATATAAATTATATAAAAAAGATATCGTAATTATTATTACCGATTTCTCGGCTTTTTTTTTAAGTAAGATAAGACAACATCCGAATTATATTTCAGGCATTGTCTAACTCGCCCCTAACGCCCCAAGTTCTCGGTCCCGTGTCACAATCGACTCTAGCGCAAAGACGCAATAAACCGCAACGACGTTTCCCACCGACACAGATCTAGGACAGGTATTATACGATCAGAACACTTAAAGTATGTAACCGATTAAAGTTTTATTTTAAACTAACAAAAATATTATATAATGAGATTATAAATCAATACAATTTAACGGTATATTACAGTGTAAACTCTTTATAACGTATTTCAAAGGTCCAAGCTTTTTTTCGTTCTATGGAGGGATAAGAACAAATAAATGGTTTTGTGATAAACCAACCAAATTGAATTAATTCGTACGTTATAGAAAGTTTTTCGTTATAACGAAGGACGTTATAAAGAGTCTTTTTAGACATAATATTATATTTTATTCATATTATGTACATACGTATGATTTGTCAGAGTACATGTTGTGTATGTGTTCAGTTATTATCTTGATTTCTACTTATTACGGTTATGTGACTTAAGTTAAATATATCTCTTCATTTATGTTACAGCTTAGATATAAAATAAAATAGCTATTACGGTTATGGTATCTTATAATTTCATAATATTCATTCAAATCCTGTCATCGGCACATTCCATTTTTAGTTTAACCGAATCGAATGTGTTTGTGTGAGTTTAAAATTGTGCTTATAAAATTATTTTTTTCTAAAGTTAATAACATTTAATATAAATAGTTGTTGGTTTGTAAGTGTATTCTCATATGTTATATTGATAACAATGATTTGTAATACGATATGAGATTTATTACGACGTTATTAAAAGAACAATTATTACATTAACTAAGTACTAATTATCAACAAAGGGTATATTTTAATACACAATAATAGTAATTGAAGTGTTATAAAAGGTTGACATATTAAAAATCTAATTTTATATTACCTCTTCAAATATTCTTGTAAAAAGTTTTCGCATTCCATGTAGATATACTACATGTGGGGAATTTAATTGATCTCTAGATTAAATAACCTTATTGTTACATACTTTAATTTGTAGTCGAGAATTTTGATAATGGCTTAGCTTATAAAGCAATTTGCGTAATATCGTCTTCCTACATAATACTTGTAAGCAGATAAAAATAATATTTTTTAAGAGATTTGTTGCTGACCCACCTATTTACTTCTTAAAATTCTTCTGTGCCATTATACTGTGGAATAAAATATTCTATTCTATAGAATTTTAACGTGCAATAGTAATATTACTGATATATCAATACATAATATATTCGATATAAGATTATATCGACGATGGAAAGACTAATTGACTAAAATGCCATTGACAGTCTTAGCACATGAGTTAATTAGTTTTTCTACATTTAACACATTATACATTTGATACATTTAAGTGTACATAGGTATAGATCTATTTCTTAACGAATATATAATGTATTGTTACATGAATATACTTCACTACATGGTGTCGTGTTTAATGTCTTTAAAATAGAATTTATATTTTTATAAAAATCCTTGAGGATTTTGGGATAAGATTAAAATTAAATCAAATTATATTTTCTAAGATCATATATATAAGGAATTTTACAGCAATTTTTACCGCAATCTATTTTTACCCTTTTTAAATGAACGAGGTTCCTATAAATGAAATAAAATATCGTTTTGTATCAAGATGTATCTAGCACTAAACTATATAAATAATAAAAATATAAATTTCGGTACAGTATTATATAAAACACACCTTGTATCAGTTTAATTTAATAAATAGGTAATCAAACATGGCTCAACACCAAGATTACGAATCGGATTAATTTTAAATATAAACTTTTAGGAACTAAAATGTGGCAAAATTGAAGTTAACAATAGCTGCAATGTGATTGTTCTAAACTCAATTCGTGTGTGATCAAAGAAACACTCATATATTAAACATGCGCTTACTTTTGATTTAAATTGAACTGAAATAAGGAATAGAACTAAGGTGAATAATATTTTCTACTAAGAAGCACAATTAATAAAAAATATATTTGGTAAAAAAATATTTATATGTGACTGTACCTTATATATAACGTACATTCGTTAACAATACAATTAACACAAGGGGTCAAAATAGCTTGCAAATGAAATTAACACTATGACAAAAGCCTCTCCATGGTTTAAATAAAAGTTTCTATAACCACGTAATCACAAATGGCCATTGAAATTGATAGCAATTGAATGACCTATACAGGTAAGTTAAAAACAGCTATGCGGAACAGAAAAGTTACAGATAACGTGTATCATAGATGGAACCATAATAATTACAATCATACAATATAATACGTAAAATTATTTAGTAAAATAATATATAAGTAGAGTCGTGTTGTTTGTACAAACAACTTATAAATCCAATGAAGGTATGACCTTAATCTGACATCACAGGTAAATCATAGGTGTCACATGTATTTAAATGTCAGGTTTTTATTTTATTTTCTTCTACTTTTTTATACATCGCCACACTAAGGATTAAACCTTGTCAACAAATCGACCGTACCAAAGCATTTGAAGTCAAGTCAAAGTCATACGATTACTTATGCCCGGTTTCTAATGTACTCTGTTAAACTATCATTAGTTATTGACTCAATAAAGTTATCCATAAGATAAACTACCAATGCGTTTTTGAGTACACAATGAGTTGTTAAATAACTATGAAACCCATAACTATAATAGTTTTTTGATGTTCGCTAGATGACTCTTTTTAAAAAAAGAGTGTTAAATATTGGTTTTATTATTTTAATTATTATGATGAAAAAAAAGTTTGGAGATTAGTAGATCGTTTAATTTTTTGTTTTATTAGTATAATAATTTTATTATTTTAGATACAAAATCTTTCAATTAGGTAAAAGTTCGTCAATCACATGTCATTGTCAAGATATTAAGAACTATTTAAAATGTCAAATAAATCTTATCGAATAGATAAAGCCCGGGTTGGCCAGTTAAGTTTAACGGAGGTTTATCGTATCATTGTGTGTTCAGAAAGCACAATTTCAGAAGTTATCGAACCGATAACGCTATTGAACAGATAAATGTGACTCAGAAACCGGGCATTAGTAATGATTTAACAGTTATGCATATTTCTGTTATGTTATATTTTCACTGAGTTCATAGATATCCTAATGAGATGTATACACCTTGCTTCAGTTCATTTTTATAATAAGCTATTTGGAAGAAGGAATTTGTAGCATTCATTGCTTCACAAACATAGCAAAAGTTTATGTTAGTGTTAAAAGTAATTATTATTATTGTTTTTAATATTCATAAAGTGTTTAGACTTCAGATCTCACATACAAAGGTGTAAAATGTAGTTGTAATCTTCAAATTCAATTATCAACATATAACAGAGAAGTTTATTAATTGTAAGTTGGTTTACCTTATTATTAAGTTAATCTGAAATAAATTATAGCAAGTATATGTAAGGTTTATATGAACAATAATAAATATGAAAAATATTTATGTAGTCAATCTAGGATATATATTACAACTTTCTTGTTTTATGTGAATGCTATTTTACAAATATTATAATGTGTCTAATTATACTATTGACAGGACTTGTCAGCTTTTATTATATTAAAATCGTTTTGTAGAGAATTTGAATGCTTAGATTAGAAAATTGGACAAATTTATTAAATTACGTACAGTGAGTTATTCGAGTACATAAAAATAATAATGTTACTTTTACAATTTGTTAATGCTGTTGAGGAGATCAAGTTATAAGGATGCATTTTTGTTTAAAACTCTAGATCTCGTAACCATTTCCATATCAAAAAGGCCTAAAAATTAACATGGGCGTGATGATCGTTCAATTATCACCTTAATCTATGTCATCTTATAGGATTGTAATTTAGAATAAGTTGATTTTCTCTTAATCTATTTACTAAATTTTTTTCAGAGGTCGTAGGGTAAGGGATAAAAAGTATTAGCGAAATTAACGATGCCGTCAGTTTCCTAAGTTAGGAATTTAAAGTAAATATTCGTTTACTTTATACACTATAGAAACTGGTTTTGAGTAAAAAGCTTTTAATTTAAAAATATACCAAAAAGAGAATTCATTTAAATAATAACTGTTAGGTTTAACGCACAAGAAACCCAATAATACGCCAAATCGATTTAATAACTCTTCTAGCGATGATTTTCATAATATTAATTGTAAATTTGTAAATGCATTTCAGGACGTAAATTAAATTAAGTTTAATAATTTAACAAATGCTGTTTATTTTTTTTATAAAATTATGTAATAAACTGGTAAGTAATCCTCCAAAGATTTAATCGTTGCAACCCAAATCTATTATTAATTACAGGTTAAACATTGTCTTATGCTATCCAAGGTCAGCTTCAGTTACAACTTAAATTTCTTAAATTATGAGTTTAAATCCTACTATTTTAATATTGCAACACTTTTTTCTTCATTATATCAATCAGCTGAAGTTATTAAGACAAAAATAACTGGTTAAATTGTTATTGTTTGCAGGTTATTTTGTATTTTTCCAAACTTTCTGTAACCAAGTAGTTTGCTTGTAAACTTGGGTATTTGTACAATTCAGTTTTTTTGGATCATTAATAAAGTACCGATATTCTATGAATTTACCCGCTTTTATTCAAAACTTAAAAGTTTTATGACTGTCGAAAATAGTTTCCATTGCACTAGTACCTTTGACAACCCTAAACACTTTTTGATTCTATATAGGTACAAGATTCCCACGTTTTTGACCCTGATTTTCATATAAGTAAAAATCATCTCATTTCTTATAATTTTCAATTATGCTATTTTGTTACATATTTCAACGTTAGTAGCATATGTAAGCCATTTGTGCACAATACGCAAACAACTTTACACAAAAAGCCATAGATATTTCATAATATAGGGTCAAATAAATGATACCTGGCACAGTAAGATCCCACCAAAATTTCCATGCTAATGTTTTATTCTATTTCTTTTGCACCAAAGTGTGTTAATTATCATACTTACCATATAAACACTGATGTTTTTTCGTTACAACTGGTTAACAAGTTATGTTTAGTCTTACTTTTAAGCTAACCCTAAGTTAAAACTATATGAACGCATATTTTGACCTGAAACGATTATCTTGTCGCCCTAATATTTTGTTATAATTAGTGACTTAAAATTTGACTTTACTGAAGAAGTATACAATTATTATATTCTTAACAACTTTCAATAGTCAAAGTTATTTGTTCATTAATTCTAATTCTCACTAGGCGTTTTTACTCAAAACTTGTTTAGCTACCTATACATTTTTGACTACATTTACTATGTGATAAATATATTTGAACAATAAATCCTGTATTATATCCTCAGTATTCTAGTAATACCGATTTACAGTATTCAAAAAACATCAATCAAAATATATTGTAAAATGGTTTGTGGTTGTTCTTTTTTTATTTTTGTGATATTAAAGTTGATCTATTCTTTTACAATCTACGCGTGGTATGAAATTGGTGGTCTACCAAAGATTATATAGGTTTAATACGATAAATCAGATTATCTAAATAATTGTATACAGTGACAAGATAAGAGATTACTGTAGAATTAGGTACTTATTAACATAATATATTACGTAGGTACATACTTCTAACACTATAGATTTTATTAATATTTTCTAAACTATAGTTGTAAGAACGGAAGGAATTGATTAAAAAACTGAATAGAAATAATATAATTTATATAGCTTTATATAAATATTTTTGCGATTTAAAACTGTATAAGAATCGAACATATCTGGGGATATACACAAACATACACAACAATTATAATATTACGTCGAGTAAAATGTAATATAAAAATTGTATCTGGATGAGATCTTAAGAGTTTTGAAATATAACAAGGAAATGATAATACGGAGTTATTGATATTGTGCTATGTCGTGAATGATTGTCGATTTATCAAAAATAAATACTATATTAAAGGTATATATAAATTTTCTTCAAATATTATGGGGGTATACCTAACATATTTAAGTAATGAATATGTCAACGTAATTTAACGTGTATTTATAACGGAAATAGCGTTAAAATAATATTGTCACTGGTTCAAGAATCATGCTGTATTAAAAGTATGAACAGAATAACATTCATGATAATATTGACAATGCTGCAATTTAAACATGAAGAAAAACATATTTATTTATCTGGATGTGCTGATAAAATATTGCTTGTGCATTTCTATGATTTGTTAACTTTTACTTTTAGTATATTATATATATTTTTTGAGAATGTTAATTAAGAGCTAGATGTATTAATTTTCATATTATGTACATTTTTCAGCAGTAGAAAATTTAATGAAAGGTTCTATATTTCGATTTACAAAAGCTTGTGAAAAACACTACTTTCAATACTCATAGGGCATAATGTAGCATATCTTAATACAGCGTTAGTAGCATAGATTTTAGTCTATGGGAGTAAAATATGTAATTATTTCATGAGACATTTTAATGATGAATTTATTGAAAAAGTACAAATATAATCACTTTCACCAAACTTTATTGTAAAATTACATAAATCTCGATAATAAGTAAAAATAAATTATAAACTATCTCAACATATGTAAGTACAGCTAATAACATAAAATCGAACGCCTAAAAACTTCTTCGTCCATTCATTTACATTAGATTTAATAATATATTTCTATTCTATAGTTTATATACTTGGTGAGAGATTAACTAGTAATTATGCGGCTTATTATAAAACGAGATTTCTCATATGCAATTGTTATATTGCATTAGCATATAAATTATATAATATTGTATGTCATAATACATATATTAAATTTGCTTAACTTTTTGCTTTCAATTTTGAATGGAGGATTGTTTCTAAGTTGATTTCTTAAAAATGTGAACTCTCTCAGAACGATATATGTTCATTTTAGGTGAAAGTGAAATAACATTTCAGTTCGTAAAGTTCTTAAAACATTTACTACTGCTAATAAATTTGTAATAAAGACATTTAAGGAATCTATAAATACTTCATAAAAAATGTGGAAAAGAATATTGATTTAAAAAAAAAAAAACAAACTACTTAATAAAGTACATATTTATTCATATTATTATTGAATGAGCTTGCGCATGCCCAGTTGTTGAATAAATGTAAAAAAAACATAATTATACATATTTTGATGTTGTAGATTTTCTAAAGTGTTAACAATTACTACTTGAAGTAGTGTTACTTTATTTTTTGTAGTAAACTAAACAGATTGCAGGACCACACAAATTTAATAAAAGTTATGATAGTTAATAAAATATGAGTTATAATGGGAGAATATTTGTGCATTAGATGTTAATGTTACATAATCACATCTGTCTATTTTTCTATATCAAAATTAGAAATCCAATTACAATATTGATAAGTAGTGATAAAAATTGCAAATTGTTGTACTAATAAAGTCACATTTAGAATTGTAATATAAATATTGTTGACATTGCTTAATGGTGGTTTTATTTGTTGTACTTTGAAAAATAATGACTAATTAATTAATAAACATTGTTGACATTGCTTAATGGTGGTTTTATTTGTTGCAGTTTGAAAAATAATGACTAATTAATACGCTTATTAAAATTAAAAACACTTTGATACTTACATATGAACACCACCATAGTGTCTGTCTTTGTTTCACAAGTCTAACCTAACTAAACCGAAAAGGTCAATATCCATCACATTGCTGCAAACTAACACATTAACATTATCAGAATTGGAGTTGGTCAAGTGTAGAAAATACACCTGGGCAATGTGATGGATATCTTGCCATGTACATTAATAGGTGAACTACTTATTTTTCTTAATCTTTTCATCTCGATTTGGTTAGGTTACATTAGACTTGTGAAACAAAGAAAGCTCAAGGCAACGGTCGGCGAGTACATTGCAGTGGTGTTTATACATAAGTACCTACACTTTAAACAACACACTCTAAAACATTAATTATCAAATTGTCAATATTTATTTGACACTAACATTTTTTAATGTGGGTGCAATGATTGGACCTTTAAATAATGACTAATTAATACGCTTATTAAAATTAAAAACACTTTGATACTTACATATGAACACCACCATAGTGTCTGTCTTTGTTTCACAAGTCTAACCTAACTAAACCGAAAAGGTCAATATCCATCACATTGCTGCAAACTAACACATTAACATTATCAGAATTGGAGTTGGTCAAGTGTAGAAAATACACCTGGGCAATGTGATGGATATCTTGCCATGTACATTAATAGGTGAACTACTTATTTTTCTTAATCTTTTCATCTCAATTTGGTTAGGTTACGTTAGACTTGTGAAAACAAGAAAATGCAAGGCTGCGGTCGATGAGCGGATTGTGGTGGCGTTAATATATAAGTACCTACACTTTAAAATTTAAACAGCAAATTGTCAATATTTATTTGACACTAACATTTTTTAATGTGGGTGCAATGATTGGACCTTTCCCAGAAACAACCAACGGGCTACCCTTGTAGCATGCAACACAATCCTGATTTGTTGAAAGATCTGGGGCACATGTTTCAAATATTTTCTTTTTAGGATTCAGTTGTGGTTCAGGTTCCCTTGGGTAACCTTCACATGACACCAAATCACCAGGTACAGCTTCAACAGGTGGTATTAAAACTTCTACTTTATCAGGTGATGATGCACACATTACCATTCCTTCCGACGTGACACCTCTCATCTAAAAATATAGTCTACAATTACAATTGTTTCAAACAGAACTAAAAAAAAACAAACCAAAAAGAGGTGCAGATCAAGAGTCAAGCTCATTATTATAATAAAAGTATTGATGTTATTTTAAACAAGGAAGCAGATTAATTTTAAAATTGAAAAATTAAGGTTTATAGACATAGCTACAAAATAAAATGACATTTTTATTCTTGCTGAACTTAAAAAAACAGTTTGGTATGTTACTATAATTTAAGAGTGAATATAGTAAATGAAGTAAGTGAGTGAATAAATAAATACTTATATTAAGAATGTTATAGCTTACCTTGACTGGTTTTAAATTACACAAAACCATAACAACTCTATTTTGCATTTCATTTATAGGTACATGATTTACAAGGCCCGAGACAATTGTTCTTGGTTTATCTTCACCACAGTCAATCTTTTCTACATAAAGAGAATCTGCATCAGGATGTTTATTTATATCTACAATCTTGCCAATCCTGAAATCTAACTTTCTAACATCTACTGAGTAATCGGACACCAGATCACTGGGTTTAGCTTTCGGTTTTTTGGTTGATTCTTTCTCATTTTTTTCAGATTTCTGCTGTAGCACTTCTATATTTTTCTGATCTCCAGATTTTTTAGTAGATAAAGTAGTAATCGTTTTACCTGGTAATGCATACTGCTTTTTACCATTTAATGTTTCCAGTCTTATTAACTCGGCTTTAGCGTTTTCAATGTTAGCTAGAAGTATCTTATTTTCTTCTGTTAGCTCCTTAATTTTTATTTCTACTTTAATCTTTTTAATATCCTCTAACTGAAATAGAGAGCAAAGTTAAAAAAAATTTAAACACAAATTTACCTGATTAATTTGTTATCTAACCTTATTTCTTAAATCATTTAGACGTTTTTCTGCTGTTTCAGCATTAGCTATTACTTTTATACTATGGGACATATTTCTTTTCAAAATATTAGAAATCATCAAATAATTTAGAAAATAACCTCGAAACTCTAAAACATTTATTATGGCAACTAGAGATGATACCGATATATCGATATTTTAAAATATTGATCGATTTTAAAACCCCTGACATTTTTTTTTCGAACTGACTACTATATTGACCTAGCAAGTTCTTAACAGCTTCACTGGACTACTATTAACAGCTTCACCGGACTACCCCCTGACGTCAATCATCACTTTTTATAGACTGTGTTTAGCTAACAATGTTTCATTATCTGTAGCGCCAACTATTGTTATTTTTTCCTGCTTGTTTCCTCAGTCACACTTATACAGTATTTTCGCTAATACCTTGCTTTCACTCTCAATTGCTCGACATACATCAACGGCCATAATTAGTCAGACTGATGCATAATAAGCTGCCTAAAGCAGTCAGTGAAAGAAAAATCAACCAATAAAATAAAAACATAATAGGAGTGTGTAGCTGCTGGTCATTTATATTGTCTCTGGCCGTTTTGAATATGAACGACATATTCTATGAAAGACGGATATATATTTTTGTCTCGACAGTCAAGTCCATATTAAAAGTCTCGATTTGCAAAGTCTGTGTTTAATTTATCATATATATATTATATGAACACGCCCTAAAAATGATTATGATGGCTCTTGTAACTCCTATTACCTATACGAGTAGGTGTTTTCTAAATGTGGACTAAAGTAAAAAGTTTTTTTTCATGAGATTCATTAGTTAGCCATAACATATTTACTTATCGTGAACACGTTGGTACCTAGTAAGTCCTTGATTTTAGTAGCTGAGGTTACAATTGCCCAAGAAATGCATAAGGTTTACGATATTATTGTTTTTAATTCTATTTCACGATACAAATATTAGTTATTTGAAATGTACATTGTCAGTATATTTATTTTTGTCAAAAGAAATACATTAAATACATATTACTACTTTTTTTTAAAAATTGATGTTTTCCTTCCAATTATTATTAACAAAAATGTTTATAGTAATATCGATATTTTTTATGTGCGATGGTGCATCCCTAAAGGCAACTGGATACATGTCCTGTAAATGTCTGCGTGCACTGTATTTTTTTCCAAATGATTTTTTTTGCAAAATTTATTATCTATAGTGTTGTATGGAAACGCATGCACTGCGTTACTGTTGCGGTACTGAGACTCCTTCCCGATCACATCATAGCTCTATTGGTCTTCAATGTGGCCATGTCCCAGGGCCACTTTCCAGCCGCCTCGAAGAAGGCCGTAGTGATAGGCATACACAAGCCCGGCAAAAAAGTTACGCTTCCCGATAGTTATCGCCCGATTAGCCTGTTAGATACATTAGGTAAATTATACGAGCGGCTCCTTCTGAACCGTCTCCAAGTCTCGATTACAGATTTAAAGTTAATACCACCTGAGCAGTTCGGATTTCGTGCCGAACACTCTTGCACAAATCAAGTACACCGCCTCACGGAGTACATTTTCTCTAATTTTAATGCCGAACCGAAACGTAAACCGAAACGCACAATTGCAGTCTTCTTCGATGTCGCCAAAGCCTTCGATAAGGTCTGGCATGAAGGGCTCATCCATAAATTATGTAAATCTCACGTACCCGATAAGTTAATTCATATTTTTTTTTTTTTTTTTTTTTTTTTTTTTTTTTTTTTTTTTTTTTTTTTTTTCGAACTGACTACGCTATTGACCAAGCAATGTCTTAACAGCTTCACCGGACTACTGAGGCGAGCGCTTAAGGCACTCAGCCGATTTTACTTTGACAACTAGCTCAAGGGTGCGCGGCACACCTCGGTTTTGGCTGTTGCCTGATACATGCAATTCGCGACCTATCTGAGCTAAGCTAACTATTCATACATATACGAGTTGTTGAAACATATATGTGTACCAAGCATACATACCTCAACAACTCCTATATATATTTCGTATCGGATAATATTCTAAACTATTTCAGTTTGATAAGGGAAAAAATAAAACCCTTCCACTTGCATGTGTAAGCGTGTATGCGTGGATGTGTGTGGAGGTGATATGTGTAATGTTGTCGCAGTGATGTAAGATTTTGTGTCAGTGTATCGCGCGAGCAGCGTACTCAAGGGTTCCACGCCGAGGGAACGGACCTAGGGTTGAGCTGCTGCCGAGGGGGGCCTAGTCTGGTGTGCGGGAGCGAAATTTACCCCCAGACCACGGCGGCGTGATCTGTGGTTACGCGGGCGTGGGCGTGAGCACGCTCTGTTTGGAGAGACAGGCTGGTACTGATCGTTCACTGCCGTTATTTCATCGGGAGGGTCGGTAAAAATATGTCGCGGACGTCTTTTACAACGCGCAGCGTTTGGTACGGGTTCATATTTTGCGGCGGATACCACTAACGGACTGGGATGATTCGCGGCTTTTTGAAAATATGGACTTTCCAGTGTATTATAGACAATCAATAGTCTATTATTTCTTTCTTCTTCGTGGGTCTATGGGTAACGTAATTTTTAGTAAAACTTCTGCCATCTACTTGAATAGTCCTAGTTCACTTTATTATATTCATTTTTTTTTTACTTATGGATAATGACGTCACTATTTCTAACGGCTGCCAATTTAAGAGTTCTGCTCTTCCATTAAAGGTGAAAAAAAAACTATACGCTCGTCTATTTTGTAACAATGGCATTGTTTTAGAAGTTTCCTGTACATTAATTCTATCTCTTTTTTACTAATTTTTGATTCGTATTTAAATTATTAATTGCATTGAAAATATTGTTAACTACAGGAATATGTTAAACTGTTTAGTGGTTTATAATGCTTCGTGCGTACTGGCGCTTTTAAATCACGCGCTTAGGTTAGCTCAGATAGGTCGCGAATTGCTTGTATCAGGCAACAGCCAAAGCCGAGGTGTGCCGCGCACCCTTGAGCTAGTTGTCAAAGTAAAATCGGCTGAGTGCCTTAAGCGCTCGCCTTAGTAGTCCGGTGAAGCCGTTAAGACCTTGCTTGGTCAATAGCGTAGTCAGTTCGAAAAAAAAAGCAACAGTCATCTATACTTATTAAGAAGATATTACAATATAATAATAATGACATTATAATAATAACATAAGATCACAATAACACTATAAATGTGAAGACACCCGCCCAGAAAGGGTAGGTAGAGACGACTCTCACACACTGGGTTTGAATCCGGTAGATTACCTTTTGGTGTGGAGAAAGAAACGCAAAATATAGCAATAATACTCGAACCACGGTGTAGGAATGTCGTCGCTGCCTGTTTTGATAACAAGGAGGTTGTTTAATTTCGTGGTCCTTATTTGTTCTCAAATAGTTATATAGTAATTCTAAAGTAATCGAAATATTTTTAAATATCTACATACTTCCTTAAAATAAATGTAGATAAATTACAGTGGTATATATTGTGCATTTATACCTATGAATATTATACCAATGTTGCTTCTCTTGTCTGTTTGTGTCTTTCCTTAGTTTTCGTAAACTATGCAACAGATTTTGACATACACAACTGTTTAGACAGTTTTATACAGAAGGTTTTTATGTATAGCACATGTATATTTATATGAAATAGAGAGATAACAACGTTTTATAATAAAGTACGTATAAAAAGATTGCAAATAATATTATTTGTTATAATAATATTATTAATCTTAATTGTGTTTTATCTTAATTTCTCAAGATCTACAATTTTCTTGGTATTTTCAAAAGTAACAACAGTGCAAATATAAAAACAATATCTTTCAAATTTATCAACATATCATGCATGAAATCTCTTTTCTTTTCATTATCTTAGAGAGTGAAACTAATTCATTTCGTTTGGGCTACATATTTTAGAAATTAAAAACAAATTTGTTTCATAGACTATTGTGATCTAAAATATTTATTATCTTCTGTCGTGTATCCGAATTTGTCAAAAAGCTAATATGGCCGTTAGAAGCGCGTCATAAATACTTTC
This sequence comes from Antheraea pernyi, assembly GCA_015888305.1. NCBI lineage: Eukaryota > Metazoa > Arthropoda > Insecta > Lepidoptera > Saturniidae > Antheraea > Antheraea pernyi. The sequence goes on along the minus strand of MU159484.1, from coordinate 63,068 downwards.
TGACGTTGTTTATATTTTCGCAAAAAGGTATTGGCGTATATTGTAATATATACTGGTTGTCTGTGATGAATATAATGTTATGTGTTTGTGCAGTGGGTTGAAAGACCATTTCTTATGATGAATTAAACGTCACAGGAGGAAACGATGTCAAACAACACTGTCGGCTCATCTGGGCCTGCTCCCGGCAAAATACGTGGACCAGGACGTCCTCCGAAGCGTACGTGCACCTGGTGTGCTGAAAGTAAAACACCACTTAAATATGTGTTGCCTACAGAAAATGGAAAAAAGGAGTTCTGCTCAGAAACGTGTCTCTCTGAATTCAGGCAAGCTTACAGTAAAGGCGCGTGCCTTCATTGTGATAACGTTATTCGTGGTAATGCTCCTTCTAGCAGCAAAAATTTCTGTTCTACATATTGCTTGAATAAATATCAAAAGAAAAATGAAAAGAGAACCACATCTCCTCAATCAGGCAATGGTGCAAATGGTGTAGAAAATCATACTAATAATAATTCTACAGGTTCCTATTATGATATCTATCAGTCGTTTGACTGGACTGAATATATGAAAGAGACAAATAGTACAGCTGCTTCACAAGACTGTTTCAAACAAGCACCGGTTCCTCCTGTTAATGATTTTAAAGTGGGTATGAAATTAGAAGCATTGGATCCTCGCAACTTAACCTCTACATGTATTGCAACTGTTGTGGGAGTTTTAGGTCCTAGACTGAGGTTGAGATTAGATGGTAGTGATAATAAAAATGATTTCTGGCGACTTGTTGATGCTGGTGACATTCATCCTATTGGATATTGTGAAAAAAATGATGGTATGTTACAACCACCACTCGGTTTTCGTATGAATGCCAGTAGTTGGCCAATGTTTTTGCTCAAAACTTTAAATGGAGCTGAAATGGCACCACCGAAAGTATTTCAACCTGAGCCACCAACCCCCAAATCAAATTTGTTTGTTGTTGGTCAAAAATTGGAAGCAGTTGACAAGAAGAACCCTCAATTGATATGTTGTGCTACAGTAGGTGCTGTAAAAAATGACCAAATACATGTGACATTTGATGGTTGGAGGGGAGCCTTTGATTATTGGTGCAGATATGACTCTCGAGATATATTCCCAGTTGGTTGGTGTGCCAGAGCTGGGCACCTACTGCAGCCTCCAGGACAAAAAAGTGCTACAGCACCTTCAAGGTTAGTAAAACATCAAATTATATTGCTGCTTATAAAAATATAGTGTAATACATATTAGTCAGTAGGTGTACTCTTGATGAGAAATTATTGCTTAAAGAAAGCTTTAAAGCTTATTCTATCAGAACAGCTATATCTATAATAATATTGTATATCTTCTATATGTGTATATAATATATTGTAAAAAAATCATAATTAGACAGATAAAAAATATGGGTTTGATTCTCTGTTTGTTCTGTCCTTGGTGATCTAATTCTGTATGCTTATTTTGAATTGATAGAATAATCCAGATTAATTCAAGGAATAAACATGAATTTTGTTCTATATTTTAAATAAATATCATTTTTTTCTAGGTTCAAATTGCGCCAAAGCAGCATACCAAATGCAGCTCTTCCAGAAGGTGGATCAACTGGAGCTGGTAATTCTAATAGCACCTCACAATCAATACCAGTTGTTCCAGTTCAAGTGCGCATTCGGAGCAGTTGTTTTGGTGGCAGCAGTTCTTTCCCAAGTACTGTTACAGGATCAGGACCTTCTGGTGCAGCAGAAGTTCTTGCCAGGGAACTGCTCACTGTCCATTCTGATCCACAGAGGCTTACTAGAGCAATATTGACAGCATCAAGTAGTTATTCCAATATTACTAATGTACAGGTATGTATCATAAACAACATTCTTCAACAACAAGAAAATTCTTTTAATTTCAAACTTCACATTTGTAAAACTATAAGTTCATTTGGCATCATTGATTTAAAAATTACAATTATAGATTGTTGTGGAGAACAGTGTTATTTTTGTTTAAATATCAAAATTTAATTTAATTTAATTGAACTCAACTTTGTAGAAGACATACAAAATCTCATTCCTGTTTGTAATTGTTAAATAAATAAGAAATGTTTATTAAAAAATTTAGATTATGCATCATTAATGCCACAAAAACTGCTTGGAGCTAATCTTAAATAGCTTGATAAATTATATTACAATTATATCTATAAATATAATAAAAGGCTAGTAGGACAAAATCTGTACATTAAATATTTTGAAGAAAAAATACCCTGGTAGGGCTTAAATCAATGATAGAACACAATTCCATAGTTAAAATTTTTGTCTGTCTGTCAGTTGTTTCTACAGGATTTACACAAAACCTTCTGGATGGATTTTGACGAAATTTGGTATGGTAATAGTTTATAGACAGGTATAACAAATATATCACATTCGTATGTATGTTAATCTTATTTATAAAAAAACACAAAAAAGGTTTTTTTTTCGAACTGACTACGCTAATGACCCAGCAGGGTCTTAACAGCTTCACCGGGCTACTAAGGCGAGCGCTTAAGGCACTCAGCCGATTTTATTTTGACAACTAGCTCAAGGGTGCAATTTGCGATCTATCTGACCTAAGCTAAATATTCATACATATATGAGTTGTTGAAACATATATGTGTACCAAGCATACATACCTCAACAACTCTTATATATAATTTGTATCGGATAATATTACAAAAAAGAAGGTTTATAGTGGTTCCATATGTGAACAATTTTGATGTCTGGACTAACAACTCTCACAGTGCATCTGTGAAAAATGAACATAGCTATAATGTTTTTCAAATATATACAATATGAACTGGATCCTGTAGTGCCACACTGCATCTTGAAAAACAAAATCATTCACAAAGGGTGAGGTCATTTAAATCGCCAATGTCGAGCTCTAATACACAATACAACCCTATGTGGACATAGTCAAGGGCACAGCTAGTACAGAATATAATGTAATCTTTAATATTTTAGGACACAAAATTAATTTAGTACATTAATTTACTATATATAACTGACCCTTTTTTTTTCGAACTGACTCGAACTATTGACCCGGCTAGGTCTTTACAGCTTCACAGGACTACTCACTGATCTACATTATATATATTTATATGTAAAACTATATACTTCATTAAGGACTACTACATTTAACTATACAATATGTTCACACAGAAATTTTTTCATATTTTTACTAACATTTTTAAAAAAAAACAGCGCCATTTGATAATATCCCTAATGGATTATAATTATTAGTGTACTTATTTATAACATAATTCAGCATTTTTCCCATGTATCAACAAAAAATAAATCGACCCATTACATCACTATTATAATGGATCATAAGGGCCATCATAGCTTGACACTACTATAGTCATAGTTACCTAGGGCAATTAATGTTGATCAAAATTGTCATTTATAACATACAATTCTAATGAATATGTAACACAACATAAAAGTTTTGGAATAATGCATACCAAAAAAAAGCTGTAGGATGTAAGGGGTGTCGAATAACATCATAAGACTTGAGACACCCAAGGCAACCTCACCTGCATGTGGTGCACCCTGCTGGGGTGTAAGGGGTGTCGAATAACATCATAAGACTTGAGACACCCAAGGCAACCTCACCTGCATGTGGTGCACCCTGCTGGGGTGTAAGGGGTGTCGAATAACATCATAAGACTTGAGACACCCAAGGCAACCTCACCTGCATGTGGTGCACCCTGCTGGGGTGTAAGGGGTGTCGAATAACATCATAAGACTTGAGACACCCAAGGCAACCTCACCTGCATGTGGTGCACCCTGCTGGGGTGTAAGGGGTGTCGAATAACATCATAAGACTTGAGACACCCAAGGCAACCTCACCTGCATGTGGTGCACCCTGCTGGGGTGTAAGGGGTGTCGAATAACATCATAAGACTTGAGACACCCAAGGCAACCTCACCTGCATGTGGTGCACCCTGCTGGGGTGTAAGGGGTGTCGAATAACATCATAAGACTTGAGACACCCAAGGCAACCTCACCTGCATGTGGTGCACCCTGCTGGGGTGTAAGGGGTGTCGAATAACATCATAAGACTTGAGACACCCAAGGCAACCTCACCTGCATGTGGTGCACGCTGCTGGGGTGTAAGAGGTGTTGAATAACATGATAAGACTTGAGACACCCAAGGCAACCTCATCTGCATGTGGTGTACCCTGCTGGGTGTAAGGGGTGTCGAATAACATCATAAGACTTGAGACATCCAAGGCAACCTCACCTGCATGTGGTGCACCCTGCTGGGGTGTAAGGGGTGTCGAATAACATCATAAGACTTGAGACACCCAAGCCAACCTCACCTTCATGTGGTGCACCCAGCTAAATAACGAACGAGGCAATGGCGAAAGCGGGGTGGTAGGGTTTTACAGCCTGACTGGGTCGCAACCACTATGTATATGGCGAAAAAGCCCGTCACAGTGATTCGCTTCTGCGGGTCGCGTTTCGCAATCAGCCTGTGCATATTCAGCTTTTCGCAGGCCGGCATGACAGCGGCGACCGGCGATGTATAGTGTGTCACTCGGTGGTCGCCATTATTTTCGGATTGTACTGTGCTTACCATCAGATACAGTACAGTCATTTTGTCGTGCTACTATAAAAAAAAAGAAGTTTTTTTAAACTGTAAATCTAAAACTGCCAAAAAATTTATCAGATGTCACATGTTCTAAGGCACTTGGATACAACATCACACTAATGAGACCATTGCACTCATGTAAAACTGGGCCTGGTAGATAACTAGCTATAAATCATGAATTATGGTTTCTATAGACTTACTATTTTAAGACTTTGTTGCATGCAAGACTATTAAATTTGGAATTGTGAAGCTTATACATTTTTATTTTATGGTTTCCAGGTTTCCACAGGAAATAAAAGTTACTCAATAAAAGTGCCTGCAGACCTCACAAATGACGAGTTTAAGAATTGGCTGAAAGCAGTTTGCAGTGGTGTGGGTTGGTGTGTAGGAATGATAGAGATTGATACAGGAGAAGCTGCTGGTCGGCCCTGTACACTGTGTGGAGAGTCTACCTCTAACAATGTGTCATCAGCTCTGAAAAGGCCTAAAAGTGTAAGTTTTGAACTTTTTGTTTTACAGATAATATACAAAAATGGAATACATTTTTAATTACTTTAAAATAAATATTTTTTTCTTAAAAGTTGCTTATCTTGTCATGTGCTACCGCTGTAGGAAAATCAACCTTAACATGTCCAATAAGTGGTGGTGTGGGCGCAGAATGTTTTAACCCATTCATGGAATGCGTTAATAAAAATAATTTTATGATATTAAAAAAAAGAAATTTTCTTCATCAGGACAATTTGTTTATTTAAAAGAGCTATTTTAATAGAGCAAAGAGTTTTTTTAATAGTTTTGTAGTGAAATAACAGCATTTTACCAGATGGTAAGCAAGTTCATAAATAATGGTGCCTACTTTGGCTAGTTGTCATTTTGCCTGAATGCCTATTGTTGTTGCTCTTAACCTAGTGAAACTAGAGACATGTCAGACTCACAGCCTTAATAAATAAATAAAGAAAGATATTGAATTACTCTAGGGACTCCGAAAAGCGCGGTTTACAAAACTTCTTGACTTATTGCCCCAGAGCATAGCCTTTAGTCTTGTTCGCACTAGGTTAGTGATTTAGTCAAGTACGGAGTAATTTAGTAACAAAATGTGTCTGAACAACAAAAATTTAGTGGAGTTGATCCATTTCATACTATTTTTTCGAATAGAGCCTCTCACCACGTGTCACTGCTTACTCATTCATATACTTAACAAGTCCGAACCTATCGTTTCAGTTGAGTCCATTAGCTGCCTCAAAATGTAATTTCTCTGGAGTGAAGAAACCACTTCAAAATTAGTTTCTAAGTATTTACAACATGAATGTTTGTGGAATGTTCTGTTCCCACATTATTTATTTGTTTATTTACTTTATTACACTTACTAGCAGATTCCCGTAACTTTATCGGCGTCATTTATCATCTTAATTATTTTGTTATAGGGGATGTTCAAGAATTATGTTAGCAACATTTTTGTAATATCTGACCACCCCCTCCGCCTCGTCAGCAAAAATAAGCAGTGGCCTTACCCTCCCCATGCTTATGTAAACATTTATATAAGTATTTTTAAATATGTTCTGGTTAAATGAGTAAATATTGCTATCCAGCCAGACCCCCCCCCATCCTCTGTGTCATCAAAAATAAGCAAATCAAGGACACCCCACACCCCATCAGAGTTTACGTGATACTTGAATAGCCCCATATCTCAAAAGGATCAGGACAGCGTTGTTGACGAAAGCTAGCGTGACCTTTTTCGACACTTCCAACAATTATCACTATATTTCAACCAATTTACTCGTGAATCGCTCCATCTACCATTAAAAACCGCATGAGAATCCGTTCAGTAGTTTATGAGTTAATCGCGAACAGACAGACTGAGGACTTTGTTTTATAATATGAAATGATTTACTCACTTGTGTACTATACTGGATCGTAAAGCAAACGATTTTTGTGCAGTAGTTAGTATTTTGGCTATTAAATTACACGGTACTCGAGCCTAGTGTGAACAAGGCTTTAGATAAAGTACGCCCATGTCCGATAAAAGTTAACTGTAGTTATGTCATGTAAATGTCATGTAGTGGACTTTATATCTTATTCATAATCTTGTGTTATTTGTTTCTATATTATGTAATATTGGTGGAGTTTTACGTAGTAAGTATAGTTTGGTTATTGCGCACAACTGAAGTGGATCGGAAATAATACCACGGACTATGGATGACTCACCACTCCCTGAAAACTTCTAATAAGCCCACCATCATAATGAAATGATCGCAAGAATCTTGGAATATTATTACCTGCTCGACAATGGCAGTATTAATCTAGTTGATTAGTAAATAGAAGATTGGTTGTAATATTTTAAAAAAAATTAACAACATTCGTCTCCAGTCAATGCATTGTCCTACCAGCTAACTTCTGTCGTAGGATTTTATTGCTTTTTGTACATTTTGTAAAAACAACTTTAAATTTTCCGGTGAGGTTGAATTTGCAAAATCATAAGTTTATAGCGAAACTATAACTACGCGTGTATTGGTGAGTTTTTGTGGACGGTTTTGAACGCCGCTTTTATTCGAGACTTGGATTTTAATATATCAATGGCAGTAGCGAGTAGTTTGGTGGCAGAGCCACGCTTTAGCTATGAGTAGTTTCAGCATGAATGGGTCGGGTCACCCGGGGTAGTACCGCCCTCTCAGAAAACCGACGTGAAGTAACAGTGCTTGCATTGTTGCGTTTCGTTCGGTCAGTGAGAGAGAGTGCCGGAGACCCACCTCCCTTCCCCCTTTCCCTACCCCTACCCCCACCCTCATACACAGGTTGGCAACGCACTTTCGACTACCCTGGTGTTGCTAGTGTCTATGAACGGTAGTGATCACTTAACATCAGGTGACCCACCTGTTCGTTTGCCTGCTTTTGATATTTAAAAAAAAATTAGCTACTAAATTATTCGGTATTCGTCGAAATTACGATACTAGTACTATACTATGCGAATAAGGCTTTTGATAAAGTAGGTCTATGTCTGGTAAGAGTTAACGGTGGTTTCGGTTACTGCGGCAGGAGGAGAGTCCGAATACGAGTGCGAGTGCGAGTGCTAGTGCGAGTGCGAGTGTGAGCGGGGGCGAGTGCTCGGGCGCGAAGGTGGCGCGCGTGTCGCCGGAGCGCGCGGAGCCGGCCTCCTCGACGACGGGGGGCAGCGCGCCGCCGCCGCCCGCGCCCGCCGCGCCGCCCGCCGACTGGTCCGTGGAGGACGTCATCGGGTTCATTGCCGCAGCCGACCAAGCGTTGGCCGCGCACGCAGATCTCTTCAGGAAACATGTGAGTATTTCATTTATTTCCTTTTACCAGGCATGTTATAGTCCACGTCAGTCTTTTTGGCCCCTCTGAATATAGCATTTGTGTTTTTTTTTTACCAGGAACGTACAGTCCTCGACAGTCTTCTTGGCTGTTGTGAATGTAGCGTGAGTGATTTTTTACCAGGAACGTACAATCCTCGATAGTCTTCTTGGCTGTTGTGAATGTAGCGTGAGTGATTTTTTACCAGGAACGTACAGTCCTCGATAGTCTTCTTGGCTGTTGTGAATGTAGCGTGAGTTTTTTTTACAAGAGAGGTAAAGTCCTCGTTAGTCTTCTTGGCTGTTGTGAATGTAGCGTGAGTTTTTTTTACCAAGGACGTACAGTCCTCGACAGTCTTCTTGGCTGTTGTGAATGTAGCGTGAGTGATTTTTTACCAGGAACGTACAGTCCTCGATAGTCTTCTTGGCTGTTGTGAATGTAGCGTGAGTTTTTTTTACCAGGGAGGTAAAGTCCTCGTTAGTCTTCTTGGCTGTTGTGAATGTAGCGTGAGTTTTTTTTACCAAGGACGTACAGTCCTCGACAGTCTTCTTGGCTGTTGTGAATGTAGCGTGAGTGATTTTTTACCAGGGACGTACAGTCCTCGATAGCCTTCTTGGCTGTTGTGAATGGAGCGTGAGTTTTTTTACCAGGGACGTACAGTCCTCGACAGTCGTTTTGGCCGTTCTGAATATAGCTTGGGACAGACTTGTGCATAATATAATCAAGAGTCTAATACAAAACAGAGTTAAAATATTATTATAGGAATCTAAATTGGTGTGATGTGAATAAATAAAAACTCTTAAAATGTTACCTGAATTAATAATAAATAAGTATGTATTTATAGGTCTCCTTGTCTTCTAAGTTACAAGTCATGGGAAATATCGGAAAATACCGAGTCCCTTTCAGTGTCTACACCACTGTATCATGCCCCTTTTTATATATACACAGTTGAAGTCTTATAAACAGATAAAAAAAATTATTTTTAAGAAACAATTTCAGTTGTTTAAAAGAGTCAATCTATGGTGCCATTTGAGTAACTTGATATTTAGGTAATTTTTTGCTTTATTTACATCAATGTTACCACATTCCATCTTATGCATTCAATTGTGTTCGAATTACTCTCGATATTTTGCCTTATTTGTGGTATTTTATCAAATGACGTAGCTTTGTTTTGTGTTTGTTATTTCATTAAGTGACAGGATGAATTTTCATGAAATTTGTCATGAAACTTAATTATGTAGAAAAGAGGATACATTTAGGCATGGTTTTTAACAAATTGGCACAAAGACAGGTATACAATTCTAGTTTTATTAGTTTCAATTGTATATTAATATGGTTTTAGTTTGTTTAACTATATAAAATTTAAGCAATGCCTTATATTCATTGCAAAATAATAAAAAATGTCATAAATTTAATGAATGAATATTCTGACAATAACGTTTTTATGAATTATGTCCTTATTTCAGGAAATCGATGGGAAAGCTCTTCTGTTATTGAACTCTGATATGATGATGAAATACATGGGCTTAAAACTGGGTCCCGCACTGAAAATATGCAATCTTGTATCAAAAATAAAAAATCGTCGACATTATAGCACTTAAGTCTATAAACAATTAATTATTTACTCTTAGAGTGTGAAACTGTAAGTTTCAAAATATTTTATTCTTATATAAGGATTTTGTGCATTTTGAAAGAATTCTTGTGTCTGGTTTATTTGAAATATTGTTTATTATCCATTTTTTCATAGGAATCTCATAATTCAATTGAATAAATAGTTTGAGTAAAGCCACCACCTCACGAACATATAGAATTCCTTTCCGTGTTTTTTTTTCAATTTGTCTGTCGTATGTCTGTTTGTTTGTCTGAACTTATCTCCTTCCTGAGCTGCTTTTATAGTGACTCGACTATGTAGCAAGTTGATCAGTGAAGCACAATGTTTGGTTATAAAATATTAAACAATAATGCAAGGTTTATAAAGAGTAATCAAATTCTTCAATCCGTTCTATTCATAACAGCTATAATAGACATGTGTCTTCCCAACTCCTCATCATTATTAACAGTAAATAAATTGAGCAATATGAATGTTAGTGTAATTTTATAAAACATTCTAAATGTTTTTGCTATGTAACGGTGGTTTAAAAGTTTGTTAAAAAGAATATATATACCGAAATTTAATATATGTAATATAATATATGCTCATTCAAACTTAGATTTCTAATTTGTGTTAGATTTACAAACAATATACACAATCTATATCGCACTGCTATTACAATACTGTTGTTACTCAAAAATCACCTTTATCAGAATCCATGAAATACTAATTTCTCGCTATCTACTCTGAAAGTTCTTTGAAACTATGTATTTTTTATTGAAAATTAGACTGATAAAAGTACTTTGCTTTATAATGTTAATCTACATGATATAGTGATACAGTGATACGTCTTACGTCTTTACCTGATCGCTCTTTATTGAAACTAAACAATATTGGTGGGGGATAGAAGTCATTAGTAGTTAATTACTAGTTGATTAGAACGCTATTACTAACTTCAGTTTAGAGATATTTTCTTCTATAATCTTTTCTCTTTACATGATCGCTCTTTATTGAAACTAAACAATATTGGTGGGGGATAGAAGTCATTAGTAGTTAATTACTAGTTGATTAGAACGCTATTACTAACTTCAGTTTAGAGATATTTTCTTCTATAATCTTTTCTATAATAATATTATAAAGAGGTAAAGTTTGTGAGTATGTGACGTTGCAACGTTCTGGAGGGTAATCTCAGGAACTACTGGTCCGATTTGAAAAATTCTTTCAGTGTTATATAGTGCACATTTATCGGGGCAGGTTATAGGCTATATCCAAAGTAACTATTCCACGCGGACGAAGTCGCGGGCAGAGGCTAGTCTTTTCGATTAAGATTAACTGCAAATCTCAAATGACGCAATTTTCGAGTTACGTCGGTTTTGTAATAGCATTGCAATATGTTCTTATCATCAAACAAATAATTGTATATCATACGAGATAATAGTATATTATACTTATATTAGTATTAGTATTTAAAATGAGTAAATTGCATTTAATGTTAAATGTGCTCACTTAGCATTTAACATACAAATTCTTATAAATGATATCTTTCATTAACTGTATTCAGATATTATTTGAAACGGTTATTTTGTATATAAATTACATTAGTAACTAGTCGTGCGTCAAACTATTGCCTGAAAATATTATGACATACTTCCAAAATAAATGTATATAGAAATTTTACTGTAGCTTAGGGTGTTAGTGCCTTTCCAATTAGTACTTAAAAGATTTCCAGTAAAGATTTACCAAATACACTGAAGAGCAATAATGTCAGTGAAGATAAATAAAAGTAACTGTGATTAAAACTGGTGATTATTTTATTATAATATGCCATTATATATAAACAATTTCGACATTAGTTTCAGTACATTATCGTTTGTTTTTTTATTTGAAATTTTTACAGGATAAGGCTTTAATTTGACGTCAGACACAGAGTGTGTCACTTTTATAGTATACACATGACTTTAATATGACCTCACGCACACCATATACGTTACATTTATACCAGGTGAATGTTTAGACAGTAGCAATATTTATGGAGGACACTCGATACTCGTTCTTAATCAATTTAAAAAATAGGTCCTTAATATTTGACCTAATTATATGGATAAATACAAAAATTATACGCAATCCCCTACGCGTAATTGTTAAAACACAGTGTCAGTGACCGTCGGGCGAAGTGAAAGTGAAGCATGAAAAAACGTGGGATCAACGACCAAAGGATAATTTTTCGAAGTTTGAACAAAAAAAAAAAACGGTTTATTGTCCGTTTTATTATCGAAAGTTATTAACTCAGGGTCGCCGCTCGCAGGTTTTGTCATTGTTCATTGATTTAGAATTGTAACCATACTTTTGAAATTCTTAGAACAAACTTTAACTAAGGTTCTCTTTGTTTTTTATTAGTGTTTGTTTTGATATTATTATTTTATATGTTAAATGTGACCATGAAGTATTATATCCTTGAATACTGCGAGTGCTTAACCTTTCACTTGGTATAGACATGGCATGTATGATCTATCCGTGAGGTCGAATTATATTCATAAGCTCACTGGGTAACTTGTGTTATATTGTTCCTTATTGTGTCTATGGTATGCATGATTCGATCGCGGTTAAGTTTTTTTCTAAGGATGCTTATTATTATTTGCCATTGTGAAGTGTTATAATGTTTAAAAATTTCATCATGTGATATTTAAATGTTATCTGTTATAGTAATAAATATTAATAATTAATAATATGTTGGTTTGATAATTATGCCGATGTGTATTTTAAGTTTATACATGACATGAATAATGGATAAGTTTGAAAGTTATTCGAAGCCTATATTTGGATGTAAATAATTGTAATTGAATAATTTGATAATAAAGTATCATAAATATAATTTAAAGCTATTGAATGAATGAATGATATTCACTATTTGTCTTATAAGGCTATTTAATCAATGTGTACTGTAGTGTTGAAATTGCTGCAAATTTATCGTTTAATTTTGTTCGCATTGAATTAAATTGTTGTTAATTTATGTTCATTAAGCTTCTAAGATATTTTGTTTACGACCAGAGTACATCATATTCGTATAAACTTTGTATATAGAAACTAGAAAACGAAAGTCGTGTGAATATACACAATAATTGAAAAGAATACATAAAACATTTATTTTATTATTGTAGAATTTTTTTATATGTTTATGTATGTAAATAGATAATTGAAAACAGATGTGTATAAAATAATTAACATATTAAAAGCTATGAAAGTTTTGTTTTATTTAAACTAACGTAAGCAAGTAAACTGGTAAGTATTAAAACAATTAAAGTAGGTATACATTTTATAAAATACGGTATTGGTGTGGTAAAATACGCATTTTGTATGGATTATGTGTACCGAACGTTAGATAGACTTAGAAACATATTTATTACTAGTAAAAAGTTACATATAATGGTTTAATAACCTATGGTCCAGAAGTAGGTAAAATGTAAAGTGAAATTACTTTTATGCCAAAAAAGTAGCAAATAGGTTTAAAGCTCTTGGGATGTCAAACAGTCACTGAAATAACTATATACAGCGTGACTGGTTATATAGTTGCAATACTTTCACAGATTATTCATTACTTGCCTCACGTTCTAAATGAATAAAAAAATAGGTGCTTAATATTTGACCTAATTATCTCGAGAAACGCAAAACTGATATACACTCAACATCAGGTGATTTACTCGAAAACGAACTGAATAAATGAATCACGCCCTGTCGCGTACTCTCACACCTCGACTCGCGCCCCGCTTTCCTTTGTTCGACCGTGCGGCATTCCGATGATAAGCAGTTACGTAATGAATTAACCTTGAAAAGCGCCCCTTGAATTTTGTTAATTGAAGCTAGGTATGTTTTTTTTACGTTTAAAAGTATCGGAACAAACTGTATCTAAGGTTCCCTTTGTTGTTTACTAGTATTTGTTTTGATATTATTTTATATGTTAAATTTTTGACCATGAACTACCCCACGATTAAAGGGTGTTAAACTTTAAACAGTCCCCTGGTATAATCAAGCGCAATATTGCAGCTATCGCAGTGTCAGTCAACAAGTTGCTAGTCCTCAGAATCAAGTTGTAAAGAACATGTCGTTGCCAGCTCTAGTTAAACTTGTAACAACACTCTAATAGCTATATTTAATATATCGTATAGATTGTTGAGATAGGTTAAACGAAACTAAAAGTATGTACTGACTCAACTATACATATCGATATATATACATATATATATATATACTAGCTGTACCCTATTTTCCTCTAAACATAACTAATTTATTGCGAAAATATCTCATATATTTCATTGAAGCAACCTGCAATTGAATGTCATCATCTTCTTACTCTTATCCCACCTAAGTAGGGTCGGCACATGATTTTCTTTTCCACTCTCACCTATTAGATGTCATCTCAGTAGTCACATCTTTTACACATTTTTCACACAATCCATCCATACCTTTTTCGGTCTTCCTCTACTCCTATATCCATCCACCATCATACTCTAAACTTTTCTATTTAGTTGGTTAATCTACGATTGAATGTGTTGAAGCATATAAAAAAAAAAATATTATTGTTTTAACACGTCAACTCAGATTCATTACTCCGCTAATGTGTTATCGATATGTCATCTATACATACAATAAGAATGTAAATCTAATTTGCCTGTACTTTTTAGGTTTATGTGAAAAAAATTATTGGAGTGTCTTGGAATGAGTAATACAATTTCAATAATTTTTAGAAATCTGTCTGTCTGTCTGTCTGTTTATATGAACACGCAACACTGCGAAAGTACTGGGTTCACAATAAAACTTCACCTTGGTCCACTTTATCAAAAGTTATCGTAACTTTGAATGAGGGCTCGAGGTAAGTACGTTTGTCGAGGAAGGCTATATATTATCGCGCTAAGACCAATAGGTGCGGAGCATCAATGAAGAATGTTTCAACCTCGTTTTTTTTTTCTTTTGAGAACTTCCGCTGAGTGATAGGGTTAGTCCAAAGTAATTATTCCACGCAGGCAGAAGCTAGTCTTCTATAAAATCGAGGTTTACAATAATGTATCAAAAGTAAACGCTAAGTAAAAAACATGAAGTTTGTTTTAGTCATGATTAAAATTACGTAGATGGCACCACCATGGCTGTGATAGGCCGATTATAATTATGTCATTTTCGTAAACGAAAACAAATTATGTTGAAATATATATCATTTAATTAATAAACACTTGGATTTTATAACCCGATTCACAGATTTCAACGGTTATCGGGAAATCATATTTTTGCTGTAGTAATGGTTGGTTAACAACGTTAACGTATTTCGTAGCTATTTTATTTAACAGTATCTTTTTTTTAGTTTTCATATCATAGGAGGCAAACGGACAGGTGGGTCACCTGATTTTAAGTGATCACCACCGTACATAGACACTTGTAACACCAGGGGAGTTGCAAGTGCGTTGCCAACCTGTCTTGGGGGGAGTAAGGGAAGAGGGGAGAGAAGGTAGGCCTCCGGCGCTCTCACTGACCGAACGAAACGTAACAATGCAAGCACTGTTACTTCACGTCGGTTTTCCGTGAGAGGGTGGTATTACCCCGGTCGGGCCGACCCATTCATGCTGAAACTGAAGCTATTAATGAGCTTCAGCGTAGCTCTACCACCTATTAAAATAACATAAATCTCACTTATTCAGTACAGTGCGTTTCTTAGGTCACTATATTCATAGTAACATTTATCGCGCGCGAAATTAAATTACCATTTCGCACTTTGCGTGCTCAGTAACAATCGTGAAAATACTATTTTTTTCTCATAGTCATTTTCTTTCGCATCACTAATGTATTAAAAGAGTTGTAGAGCTTTTATTAGCTTCAATTTCAGTTACATTTGAATTATGCAAGATTTTTATGCAATATTTCTATAGGCTAATGAGGTCACATCATCACACTTTAAAAGGTAACAAGAATGTTTGTAGGGAATTTTTAGGGAAATTATTATCATGTGATGGATTTTATTTCTTAATAATATTGGGTTACTTGACCCTATATTTTGTAATATTTGTAGCGTTCGGATTTTTATACACAAGTAATGTGTAATAATATGACCCACTTGATAATGGAAGTAATCATTTTCAAGAAAGAAGATAGGATGCCAAAGTAGGAAGAAAAGTTTGTCTTTCGGCCTTGACAATTTTAAATTCATGATAACATGTAATACATTTTTCAATAATAATAATTTTATTGAATTTAAATCTATATTAATTAATTAATATTAATTAATAATATTATAAAGAGGTAAAGTTTGTGAATTTGTGACATTGTGAGTTTGTGACGTTGTAGGGGGTATTCTTAGGAATTACTTGTCCTATTTGAATACTTTCAGTGTTATAGCTCATTTATCGAGGAAGATAGGGTATATATCATCACGCTAAGACCAATAGGAGCGGAGCACCAATGAAGAATGTTTCAAAATCGGGGTTTTTTTTCTTTAGAGGTTCCGCTGTCTGCTAGTATTAGTCCAAAGTGACTATTCCACATGGACGAAATCGCGGGCAGAAGCTAGGTAAATATAATTTTTGATGGATAATATCATTCGCATTTTGAATTTACAATAAACTGCTCCTTCTGGCACTATATATCGTTATCATCGTACGGAAACAGTACGTGTTCATCGCTTTAAGACGGGAAAATAGCAGCTCAACATCACTTTTGCTTTGCGGCATAAATAAATGTGGCGTTGGTGTTAATACAGTGCAACTTTGTCGACGTACAAACTCTTAGCGAATAATCAAATGTTCAGAAACGGATCATTTCATTGTTCGGTCCGGCGGACGAGGGGGGGCAGCCGGTGTGTACCCGGTCTGTCCCTCTATAGGTAGGAGCCCGGCGGTCACCTTCCGCCGGGCGGACCGTGGGGGCGGCTCTACAAGGTTGATTAGCTTGAACGATCCCTTGCCGCCCCCACAAAACGGTCTGTCGGTACACCGTGGGGTTTTAGTCCGTGCGACTCGGACATAACCCACCCTCTCCCCCGGGAGGGTGGCGTATCCATAAGGGATTTCCCCATGTTAAAAAAAAAAAAAGAAAAAAGCTGTTTGACGTACCTATTTTAAAACAGTACTATGGCGTAGGCTGTGATGAAGAAAACCATCATGATTAGACCACAGCATCATGGCTAGAATTCTTTCTAATATCAAATTGGATAGTTACCCCAAGTTAAGAATCTATTAAAATATAGATTTCTTCATGTAAACTGCACTTAAGAGCCCGACTGCTTCGTAATTTCCAGGTGAGTCTGAACTGAAAGTACTTAATGCTGTGAAAGATAAAATATATGATCAATATTATTTTAGGGATGTGTTTTTCTGCAATCCTTATTCATAATAAATTGAGTACAAATCAATTAATTAATTAAACTGGTGATATTCAGACTTGAGGAGGTCTCATAATGATAAATGTGATTACACATACCGCATTTCTTTTTCAAAACAGCAAAATTTATATATATTTCAATTAGAACAAAATAAAGATAATTAGAAGTAATTTGGCTAAACGGAAGACAAAAAAATATCTGTGGATCTATAGTTTAAAAGGTATTAAAATGCATTAAACAAAATTAAGTAACGAATAATGATTCGTAATGTTCCCACTTGTTTGGTTAAAACTAGTTAGGTCTGATTATTATGAAGTCTTTATTTTGTCTTTTTTAACCTATATAAAACATCGTAAACATATCAGATCTATGAAATATACCAAAGTTTATAAAATTGCGGTTACCATTTGTGACTTATTTAAAGAAAGTGTAACAATATTCACAAATATGAATAGTTTTTTAGTTAAAAGGGATCTTGTATAAAAAATTGCCTCATGTGTCTAGACCGCCCTTCTGTGGGAATCTCGACGCTGAAGCACCTATTATCTTTCTCTAAATCCACCCCTTATATGTTTTGAGATAACAATAAGGATTATAACTTATATACAATTTTTCGATGACGACGATAACGTATAAAAAACAATAACCTACATATTATATAATATTTAGATACTTCCTATAGAAAAATAGCTATCAATATTCATCTTTGTTATCATCTTTTGTTGTGAAACTAGTTGATAAAAAGATATTTCTTCGCTTAGTTGTAAAGGACAATTCTGTACAAAGAGAGTAAAATTAGATAAAATACCGTTTGATAAGTTATAGTTTTCTTTGTATTACTAATATTATTTATTTCTTCATTGGTATAAAAAAAATATAAAATTTACCAATACATGCAACCTATAGTATTGTGGCTGTCTTCGTGCCTAGTGTCATTGAAAGAGAGTGGCGAATACGTTGCGTGGACGCAGCTTCATTCCAGTCAAGTCGTTCAGTCAGTCTGTTACCGCTGTTCATTTAGAACAGCGTTGTATCTGCCTCTGATGTTGTACTAACGTCGCGGGTGATCGAAACAAAGTTTTGTGTATTTTTTTTTATTATACAAACATAGACAATGGAGATGCAAAACCATAAGAATGAAAATGGTAAGAGAACTTGATTGGTGAAAGTACGCAACATTTTTTATGAGATATTGACCCTGTTTTTGCAAATATCGAGGTTTTGTCATTGCGCTCAATAGCACTGACAGGAGTAAATAATAAAACAATAAAAATAAGATTAATGCATATTTATACATATTTTAAAAGGTGGTAGTGCTAGTAAAGTTAGTGTAATAAGTAGTTCTATTGTTGAGATGGGTGGTTGTCAGTTCAATTCTGACATTGTATATCAGCTGTTTCGTTATCGTATTATAAAATATGTTTATTTGGAAATCAAAAGGCCTTGTACAGTATTTTTTTAATATAACAAGAACACCTTTTTATTTTAAACCTGATGCGAAGGACAATCGTTGTATTAAATAAATTGGATGATTGGATAATATATTTTACTGGATTAGTAATAAAGTTGGTTTCCTGTGACCTTTGATAATTTTTTTTGATTGTGTGTATCATATGGCGATGGAGGCAAACTCTCGAATTTTTGCAAACTTTTGGGTTGATTCACGTACCTGCTTGAGATAAGAAAATCCCGAAATATCCCTTGCGTTTTCCTGTTGTTGAAATAACGAATTAAAATTGTGTTACGTTGGTGAATGTATTACTTTATAATATAATAAATACTTGTTATAAAATATTTTTTGCAACAGTAATCGAGATAAATACAGTGGTATGAAAATAAATAAGTAGGCCGTCATGTAATAGGTACCTTATTATGATTAATTTTCAGTTTGTTAATAAACTCCAGCTGTCAAAATGAACAGTAATTCTTTATTTTTAAATTTGACCGTTATTTTAGTTCTTTTACCAAAGTGTACCGCTATAACCTTTTTTTTATTTTGATCTTGGTAATAACTTATCTAATAATTTTTTAAATGAATATGGATTTAGTCTATCCGGGGTTATGCTGTCAATTCAATCACTGATCACTACATAATATAAAACAATATCCTCTGCCACGTCGGTCTATCTGTCTGATAAACTCAAAGACTACTGCGGTTTTCAATCATATTTTAAATAATTTATCAACATTTTTTTTATTATCAGGGCGGGAAAACGTCCGCCGGGTCCACTAGTTATTCATAATTAACATAAAAAATAACGCAGTCCTGAAACTCGTCTTAAAAGACTGCTTTCCCTAACTGATTAGAATGCATCGTATGTCTTCTGTAAAAAAAAACGCTATTCTAGCAATTTTAATAGGGATATAAAAAAATGAATACAAAACAAAAGTATTTTACGTCAATTTGCATACATCTTTGTCTATAGACGTTGCTACTTTCTCACGTTTTGAACTCATTATCACCTTTAGTCGTTTACACAGCCACATTAGAATTTTATTAACTCACCTAGGATTTATGAATATAAATGATAATATTTGCGGAAATAGGTATTTATAATACATGATTTTATTTAAAAAATCTAGCTGATACCGGCAACTTCTCTTCTTCTCGGCGACACTTCTCCTCGGTAAGAAAACACACCGCTGAACGCATTTATAAAACGCGGGATTTTGTTTCTGACATTTCTGAAGCTTTGGATTCTAAAAAAGAGGTTCATGCTATTTATATGGACTTTCGTAAGGCCTTTGACCTTGTTAATCACGATTGCCTGTTAAATAAACTACAATTTTTAGGCATTCACGGATCATTGCTGAGATGGTGTGAATCCTACCTCAAGAATCGTTCTCAATTTGTGTTAATTCGCGGGTTTAGTTCCCCTATTTGTACAGTTCCTTCTGGAGTTCCTCAAGGATCCCATCTTGGTCCGCTTTTATTTATTTTGTTTATTAATGACATTTCGGATATTATGCAATCCAATTTTAAATTATATGCAGATGATTTGAAAATTTATCGTGTAATAGACAATTCAGACGATGTACGTATTTTACAATCTGATATAAATAGGATTTTTGAATGGTGTTTGAATAACCAAATGGAACTAAATTTAGACAAATGTTTTCATATCAAATATACTAGGAAAAAAACACCAACTAATGTATTTTACACTATTAATAATACTATTTTAGTAGAAGTCTCCACGATCCGTGATTTAGGAGTTATCATGGATTCCGCGTTGTCATTTCGTCCACATATTAATAATATTATTCATAAGTCATCCCATCTCTCAGGTTTTATCTTCAGACAATTAAAAATATTTCAGCAGCCAATGCTAACCATTTTTATTTTTAATTCAATGGTTCGTAGTATTCTGGAATATTGTAGTCCAGTATGGAACCCTTGTTATCAGGTTCATATAGATAGAATAGAAAGAGTACAAAAACGTTTTTTATATTACCTTTCCTATTACGACAATAGATTCCATAACAGTAGCTTAAACTCATACTCCAAACGTTTAGAACTTTATAAAATGAAACCATTACAGAATCGTAGAAAGGTGGCTGATGTAATGTTTATATACAAATTGATACATGGTTTCCTAGAATCTTCAGATTTTCTTCAAAAAATACCCTTTAGTGTGCCACGTATAGGCAGTCGTTTACTTAACAGGCAAACTTTTCATCTACCATTAGCAAGAACTAACGCAGGTCAACATTGCCCTTTATATCGCATGCTTTCATTTTGTAATAGTTTACGTTTCAAATTCGATATATTTTTTTGTGTTTCTTTGGCCTCAATTAGAAAAAAAATGTATTTAATTGTTTAATATAATTTCATTTTTCTTTGTATTAATACTATGACTTTGTCTTCTTATATTATGCATGCTGTGTTCACATATAAAAGGGTTCGTGTCTATTTTTGTTCATTGAACTCAGTTTTGTGAACCTTAAATAAATAAATAAATCTATTACGCCGGCTGCAAGAGTGTACAAATACGTAATTATGCTAGTGATAATCTCTAGTAGTGTTGACCACAAACTAATATCTGTTTGACTTTTATTTGTTCGACATTCAATATAATCGTAAACAATGAATGCTTTATTTATCTAATTTTATGTATTTGAACTCATTAATACACCAGTTTTATCTTTTTGCATTTGCACTAGGGGTACAAAGTTGTTTCTTCCCATATTAATATGTTTATATATTTTCAAATTGACTGACAAAAAAGGAAAAATAATGAATAAGTAGTCCTGCAACTACATCAATAGATATTTAGAAATTTATTGTCTTTTATGCATGTAATACATAATATTCTGCATATTTTCTAAGCACAGTGTATAAAATATACCTTTATTTTTCCTTGCAAATGACCATGGCATTTTAGACGTGTTAATATAACACAAGCATATATAACATACTTCTATCATCGCGTGAATTAATCAAGTGTCATCAATAGTCTAATATTTAATTATTAGACTTATAACTAATGATCCTTGTAAATGGATCATATTTTTCAGATGCGTTTAAAATGGTGGCATTACGTCTTTTTTTAATGTAATATAAAAAGGTTTGAATTAATAATTATTTTGTATGGATAGAAACCTTTTAATACTAGGGCCATGTTTAAAGGTCAGTTAGTTCATTAGTTATGATTATATTTTAACTATTAATAAACATGATGGTATGTTACAAATCAGATCCGTATCTATCATGTAATAAATAAATAAATATTTAACATTTACATCTAAGCAGTATATTTTTGAAATATTTCTACTAAAGAAAAAAATCACAAATTTATAACTCTGATTCCACTATGGTCACCTATAAATTTTAACTCTCTTTGTTATTACGATTCATTAATAAGTATATTAACTATATATAAGTATAAACGCATATTTGATACGACAATGAGGTCAATAAAGTGACTGGAAATAATAAAGCATATTTCATTAGATACATTTTATCATCGTACATGCTGTCTGTCGTTCCGTTAGTGATAATGCTTGACATAAACAAACACGGTATACTATTTTAGCTTTTGTGTAGGTTCCGCTTCTTGTTTATAATAATACACACTGTATTTAAGCAAATATACTTATTAAAAAGAAGATGTTTTGAATTAATTTCATTAACAAATGACATGCTTCGTAAATAATTCGTAAAGGAAAATAATATTTGTGTACGTAGGAGGATACGAGGAAAATGAACATTCTCGAACTATTGTTTCCTATCGGAAATACTAGACTATTATAGTATTGATTGTTTCATCTTCAGAGAATATTGTTTTGAAGAAGAAATTGCATAGTTATGCCGCACCAATAAGCACCGAGACAAAACCACTTTTGCTATCTATTTTCTATTGTCGAATAAGTTGAATTAGTGTTGTATTAAGATATTTTATTAATCATTACTTTTCCGAAGTGTTCTTTTGTTTACTTTTTAAAACCTTTTACAGTTTTTGGATTCCTATATAAATGCTATGACCTTTTTCACTTAGTAGCACCGTGAAAAATTAAGCATCGCCTGAATAAATAACATTGATGTTCGTCTTTTATCAATATGTGAAGCATTAATCTTTCGTTGGTAGCGTGTTCGGTTATAAATGAAAATTTATATTTCGCCTTAATCGACGAAGTGTATATTTTGAAATTCCTACAAAGAGCTTTAACTTTGGGTGATGACGATTAAAATATCTTACTGGAACAGTAGTATGATGGTAGGGATTATTTGACATTTGCGGCCCACGCGAGTAAGAGCCCTCGCCAAGAGCCTATCCCAGTCGAAGCAGAACTATTGTGCAGAACAGAAAACAAGCATTGTTCTCGATTGTCTGATGAACGTTTAGATGCGACACTGCTCGTTTCTACGTCTAAAATGGAAGTAGATATTAAAAAACTTTGAAGTCAAATAAAACCCCAAAAATTGCATTAGATTTGTATGTCTTACTTAATTTTGTACCTGTTACATTAAAATGAGTTTATTAAAATTAGTTTTATCTAAAAAAAAAGTTTATTAGATGAAATGTGGCCCGCATTAATATCCTCATAATATTTGTGGCCCTTATACATATAAGAAAAGGTTATCTACCCGTGATCTAGTTAGTATGAGCTGTGGGCAACCATCAAGGAGAAAATCTGTGTCTATGGGTATGTTCCGACTGCAGCACTTCTCTTTAGGCCCAACGTGTTATTCATTCTTGGTCAAATGGTCACATAATATCAGATAAAAATGTGGTCTAAGGCTAAAACTTATAAAACATAAAATAGTATTAAAGTAATTTACAATGAGTTACGTAAATTATTATTTACATTTAAATTTTCAATGTATTTATAACATTACTAGCTGACCCATGCCCACTTCGTTGGACGGTAATAGGCATTATCAAGCTACAACTTTTCTCTAGAACTCAATCATATATATCTCATCGTTAAGGCAGCGTTCTTAAGAAACGTTTTCGTTCTTTAACTCTTTATAATATTAGTATAGATAATATAATTAGTTAACAGATTCTGCCCGCCACTTCATATGCGTGGAATAGTTATTTTGGGCTAAGTCGTACCATAAGCTCTCAAAAGGAAAATGCTCTAATTTTAAAACAATTTTCTTTGTTGCTCCGCTTCTATTGGTCTTAGCGTGATGATATATAGCCTATGACACTCACAAATAGCGTGGCTTTCTATTGGTAAAATAATTTTCATTTAGTCGGTTTAGTAGTTCCTGAGATTACCCCCTACAACGTCACAAACTTTACCTCTTTATAATATTAGTATAGATGAAAGCCCACTGTTATGTATAACTTATTTCAGTAATAACAGGAAAGTATGTGTTGTTTCGGTGAATTTATTATAATGAAATAACCAGGAAAAACCAATAACGAGATAAACAGATATATTCTCGAATTTAAAATGTTGGTGTCGGTAGGTAGATTTTATAATAATACTTTTGTCAGATATCTAATCCTTTATAATAAACCTTGTGAAAAATCTCAAGATTCGAGATCCTGCAATCTGAGCTCTAATTAAATAAATTACTTGATAAGAGTACGACTTTATATTGTAGAAGATTAGACATAGAACAATTAAAGTAATAATAAAACACGTACGTGGTAATTCTCACGGGTCAATAATACCATTTCAACGTGACGATGTTGTAGTCATTATTAGCTTATTAAAAATGATTCTGTGCAATGTATTATTTCAGTTTGATTATTGTTTAAAGTAATCTTTATTGTCATGGGCATAGAAGTCATGGCTATTGTTAGTATTTCAGAAGTCGATAGATAAATTGAAAGACGCATCAAATTTACTTGTTTATATTCATTACTATATATTATTACTCTTTTTTCTATATAATAGCGTCGTCAAAAACAATTTAAGAAGCATGAATAACAA
The DNA here is from genome assembly GCA_015888305.1 of Antheraea pernyi. Classification (NCBI taxonomy): domain Eukaryota; kingdom Metazoa; phylum Arthropoda; class Insecta; order Lepidoptera; family Saturniidae; genus Antheraea; species Antheraea pernyi. The sequence continues at coordinate 38,808 of MU159484.1, read as the reverse complement.
ACATATTTTTAAGTTTTTACAGTTGTTTATTCATTACGTATCTGTTTGTTATTAAAACAAGAATATGCTTTTATTGACAATTCATAGATGGCGATAAACCTATTGTTTTAGTCGCTTTAATTAATTGTAACGCATTAAAAGACATACAGATAACATCAAAATTTAAAACTTTCATGAATATGGCCAAGCCACGAAACACTTTTTGTTACCGTCGATCAAATAAAAATAAGGACTTAACTGAGACTCGGCTAACTATTTGTTTAGAGTACTACGGTTCAGGCCGTATCCCGAAAGTCAAATATATACATATAGACTGTGAGCAACGGACTAGATCCAGTTGTACCACATTACGTCTTGACAAACTGATTCCTTTATAAAGGGCGAGGTCAGATTAAAACTTCGATGTTGAATTTTAAAACACATATTTATCTGTGATTTTATAATTACTTGTCATCTTCGAATCTCGCGATAACATTGTAATAATAGATAAAAAACCAATCCCTGGATAAAGAAATACCATCCAGAATATACTTAATTGTAATAGATGGACACATGTACCTTTTTATGTCAATAGGCGGCAAACGAACCGTTGGTTCACCTAATGTTAAGTGATCACCACCATCCATAGACACTAGCAACACCAGGGGAGTCGCAAGTGCGTTGCCAGCCCGTGCCTTCATGTACTTCGAGCATTCAAAATTTTCAGGTCTAAATCTATATATTTAATTATCTTAAAAATATGTTTGTTATTCATGCTTCTTAAATTGTTTTTGACGACGCTATTATATAGAAAAAAGAGTAATAATATATAGTAATGAATATAAACAAGTAAATTTGATGCGTCTTTCAATTTATCTATCGACTTCTGAAATACTAACAATAGCCATGACTTCTATGCCCATGACAATAAAGATTACTTTAAACAATAATCAAACTGAAATAATACATTGCACAGAATCATTTTTAATAAGCTAATAATGACTACAACATCGTCACGTTGAAATGGTATTATTGACCCGTGAGAATTACCACGTACGTGTTTTATTATTACTTTAATTGTTCTATGTCTAATCTTCTACAATATAAAGTCGTACTCTTATCAAGTAATTTATTTAATTAAAGCTCAGATTGCAGGATCTCGAATCTTGAGATTTTTCACAAGGTTTATTATAAAGGATTATTATTCAGACGAATCATTAAACGAAGTATTATTATAAAATCTACCTACCGACAAAAACATTTTAAATTCGAGAATATTGCTGTTTATCTGGTTATTGGTTTTTCATGATTATTTGATTATAATAAATTCACCTAAACAACATACTTTCCTGCTATTACTGACATAAGTTATACATAACAGTGGGCTTTCATATATACTAATATTATAAAGAGGTAAAGTTTGTGAGTTTGTGACGTTGTAGGGGGTAATCTCAGGAACTTCTAAACCGACTAAATGAAAATTCTGTTACCAATAGAAAGCCACGCTATTTGTGAGTGTCATAGGCTATATATCATCACGCAAAGACCAATAGAAGCGGAGCAACAACAAACACGGTATACTATTTTAGCTTTTGTGTAGTTTCCGCCTCTTGGTTTTAAAATACACACTGTATTTAAGCAAATATACTTATTAAAAAGAAGATGTTTTGAATTAATTTCATTAACAAATGACATGCTTCGTAAATAATTCGTAAAGGAAAATAATATTTGTGTACGTAGGAGGATACGAGGAAAATGAACATTCTCGAACTATTGTTTCCTATCGGAAATACTAGACTATTATAGTATTGATTGTTTCATCTTCAGAGAATATTGTTTTGAAGAAGAAATTGCATAGTTATGCCGCACCAATAAGCACCGAGACAAAACCACTTTTGCTATCTATTTTCTATTGTCGAATAAGTTGAATTAGTGTTATATTAAGATATTTTATTATTAATCATTATTTTTCCCGTGTTCTTTTGTTTACTTTTTAAAACCTTTTACAGTATTTGGATTCCTATATAAATGCTATGACCTTTTTCACTTAGTAGCACCGTGAAAAATTAAGCTTCGTCCTGAATAAATAACATTGATGTTCGTCTGTTATCAATATCATCATCATCTTCTTACCCTTATCCCACCTAAGTAGGATCGGCACAACATGTTTTTTTATGTTTTTGTTTAAATATATGAAGTATTAATCTTTCGTTGGTAGCGTGTTCGAATATCGCCTTAATCGAGGAAGTGTATATTTTAAAATTCCTACAAAGAGCTTTAACTTTTGGTAATGACGATTAAAATATCTTACTGGAACAGTAGTATGATGGTAGGGATTATTTGACATTCATCTAGTTTAAGGGTATTAAGAGCCCTCGCCAAGAGCCTATCCCAGTCGAAGCAGAACTATTGTGCAGAACAGAAAACAAGCATTGTTCTCGATTGTCTGATGAACGTTTAGATGCGACACTGCTCGTTTCTACGTCTAAAATGGAAGTAGATATTAAAAAACTTTGAAGTCAAATAAAACCCCAAAAATTGCATTAGATTTGTATGTCTTACTTAATTTTGTACCTGTTACATTAAAATGAGTTTATTAAAATTAGTTTTATCTAAAAAAAAAGTTTATTAGATGAAATGTGGCCCGCATTAATATCCTCATAATATTTGTGGCCCTTATACATATAAGAAAAGGTTATCTACCCGTGATCTAGTTAGTATGAGCTGTGGGCAACCATCAAGGAGAAAATCTGTGTCTATGGGTATGTTCCGACTGCAGCACTTCTCTTTAGGCCCAACGTGTTATTCATTCTTGGTCAAATGGTCACATAATATCAGATAAAAATGTGGTCTAAGGCTAAAACTTATAAAACATAAAATAGTATTAAAGTAATTTACAATGAGTTACGTAAATTATTATTTACATTTAAATTTTCAATGTATTTATAACATTACTAGCTGACCCATGCCCACTTCGTTGGACAGGCTAAAACTTATAAAACATAAAATAGTATTAAAGTAATTTACAATGAGTTACGTAAATTATTATTTACATTTAAATTTTCAATGTATTTATAACATTACTAGCTGACCCGTGCCCACTTCGTTGGGCGGTAATAGGCATTATCAAGCTACAACTTTTCTCTAGAACTCAATCATATATATCTCATCGTTAAGGCAGCGTTCTTAAGAAACGTTTTCGTTCTTTAACTCTTTATAATATTAGTATAGATAATATAATTAGTTAACAGCTTCTGCCCGCCACTTCATATGCGTGGAATAGTTATTTTGGGCTAAGTCGCACCATAAGCTCTCAAAAGGAAACATGTTCTAATTTTAAAACATTTTTCATTGTTGCTCCGCTTCTATTGGTCTTTGCGTGATGATATATAGCCTATGACACTCACAAATAGCGTGGCTTTCTATTGGTAACAGAATTTTCATTTAGTCGGTTTAGTAGTTCCTGAGATTACCCCCTACAACGTCACAAACTCACAAACTTTACCTCTTTATAATATTAGTATATATGAAAGCCCACTGTTATGTATAACTTATGTCAGTAATAGCAGGAAAGTATGTTGTTTAGGTGAATTTATTATAATCAAATAATCATGAAAAACCAATAACCAGATAAACAGCAATATTCTCGAATTTAAAATGTTTTTGTCGGTAGGTAGATTTTATAATAATACTTCGTTTAATGATTCGTCTGAATAATAATCCTTTATAATAAACCTTGTGAAAAATCTCAAGATTCGAGATCCTGCAATCTGAGCTTTAATTAAATAAATTACTTGATAAGAGTACGACTTTATATTGTAGAAGATTAGACATAGAACAATTAAAGTAATAATAAAACACGTACGTGGTAATTCTCACGGGTCAATAATACCATTTCAACGTGACGATGTTGTAGTCATTATTAGCTTATTAAAAATGATTCTGTGCAATGTATTATTTCAGTTTGATTATTGTTTAAAGTAATCTTTATTGTCATGGGCATAGAAGTCATGGCTATTGTTAGTATTTCAGAAGTCGATAGATAAATTGAAAGACGCATCAAATTTACTTGTTTATATTCATTACTATATATTATTACTCTTTTTTCTATATAATAGCGTCGTCAAAAACAATTTAAGAAGCATGAATAACAAACATATTTTTAAGATAATTAAATATATAGATTTAGACCTGAAAATTTTGAATGCTCGAAGTACATGAAGGCACGGGCTGGCAACGCACTTGCGACTCCCCTGGTGTTGCTAGTGTCTATGGATGGTGGTGATCACTTAACATTAGGTGAACCAACGGTTCGTTTGCCGCCTATTGACATAAAAAGGTACATGTGTCCATCTATTACAATTAAGTATATTCTGGATGGTATTTCTTTATCCAGGGATTGGTTTTTTATCTATTATTACAATGTTATCGCGAGATTCGAAGATGACAAGTAATTATAAAATCACAGATAAATATGTGTTTTAAAATTCAACATCGAAGTTTTAATCTGACCTCGCCCTTTATAAAGGAATCAGTTTGTCAAGACGTAATGTGGTACAACTGGATCTAGTCCGTTGCTCACAGTCTATATGTATATATTTGACTTTCGGGATACGGCCTGAACCGTAGTACTCTAAACAAATAGTTAGCCGAGTCTCAGTTAAGTCCTTATTTTTATTTGATCGACGGTAACAAAAAGTGTTTCGTGGCTTGGCCATATTCATGAAAGTTTTAAATTTTGATGTTATCTGTATGTCTTTTAATGCGTTACAATTAATTAAAGCGACTAAAACAATAGGTTTATCGCCATCTATGAATTGTAAATAAAAGCATATTCTTGTTTTAATAACAAACAGATACGTAATGAATAAACAACTGTAAAAACAATATGAAAACTCATAAAATGAATAATAGATACGTGTTTTAGTTATACTTGAGTGCTAAGCTCATTTCTATTATTATAATAATAAATGTTTTTTAATTGATATTTTGCACTACCTACTACCCGTCTTATACCCGCAATACCACTGCTTAGCTGAATGAAAATGCCTTGTGGCATTAAACTCCCGAGTGTACAAACTAAAAATACAATAGATGCGATGGCCGATTTGTTCAAGGGCATACTGTAATTTTACACAATGTATGGAACAGCCATTATAAACGTCAACTATTCTGGATATCTATATATGTTTGGATAAGTTCGCAAAACGAGGGCAATGATTGGAAACACGGATGTGTCGCACCGGCGGGTTACGCGGTAGGTCGGGACCGGGTTAGTTACATGACAAGAACAAGAACATTATGTGTATCAAACAAGCATGTATAATGCAAATTTAACGCACATGACACCACCGGTCACTTAGTTTGGGGCAATTTTCTTTTTTAAAACGTTGATAGATACTTGACCTCCTTGTTGTAATATGTAATAATAATTCACAAACGACTCTGAAGGTGATCCGAGTCTAACCTTGTCAGTTAACAGTTGAAGATATTGTAGGAAGATTATAACGTAAAAATGTTAATACCGATGATTTTTATACAGGCATATTATCAAGTAAATACATTGATAAGTTAATACAGTATACGTAAAGGTTGCGTACTGAATATTTGAATATTGTCGAAAACATACTATCATATAGTAATAATATAGCTAAAGGTTATAATTATGATGCGCAGTGAAAGTATCAGGAAGAAATAATATTGTCGTATCCTGTCAAGAGCGCCATCTGTGTCACATGATTAGATTTTCATACGAACATAGAAGATATAATTAATCGTTTAGTAAATACATTTAACTAAAAGTTATGTATGATAGTAGTAGACATTTCATCTTATCTTCTGACGACCGTAGAATCTATTACTACTATTAAAATAATAAAACGATTTATAAGAACACCTACTTCACTGCTGTATACATTATTTTGTATAACCCGAATAATAGTGTATTATTATTTGACATAAAAAAGTGTTAATACATTATTACGTGCACAGATACCTACATTCCAGTTCTGTGTCAATCATTTTTTAGTTCAATCGATTTTTTAAATGTCTGACAAACAAAAAATTATATATTACGATATTAGAAAGTTACCTATTTAATTCGTTCAAGGCCACTGATAAATCTTAACAGCATGCATTTAAAATTATTAGTTAGCATAATCGAATGAATCAGGAAATGATTCGTAACCAAGTTTTAACAGTTCATATCTTTTATTATTGTTTTATATAAATATTATTGATATTGTTATCATATTTTATTTTGTTTCATACTAATTATTTAAATGATCGTAGGTATTTATAAAGCGCGATTCTCATCACCGAATTATGTATGAAAATGTTATACAAACGATGGTGACCTCGAAACTGTCACGATATCATTTTGTTATCGTAGATAGAAATAATCTAACTTCTTTAAATTATGTGTATTATACTCATTCATAGTGTGCAAACTCCTAGAAGTCTTAAGAAAGTTCTATTTATCGTGATATCTGTATTAACTACCTTGTCTTATCATTGTTATATCAATATATCATTATGTTTGATGATATCGATCGCAAATTTTCCTTTTGTAATATCAGTTTCCAGGACAAGAATTTGATATGTTTTTAAACGGATCTTACATAGTTTGTATACTGTCTATTTAATTTTGTTTAATTGTTCCCCAATTGAATTTAATTAAAAATTAGCTACAAGCCAGAAAATAATCTAATATTAAAACATTATAATCATAATATTGTTATAGGGTCATAGTAATATAAATTAAACATAAATAATACAGGGTATGACATGAAAGTAGTCATTATATCGCCAAAACTACAGTATAAAATTTACTTACAAATTGTGAAAACAATATAAAGTATTTCAATTTAATTGTATTACCACTATATTTGTTTATGTTAATTTACTAAGGAGATTCTTTGAAAATAAATATCAAATATACGTTGTTTATTTTAGTCTTTGAAAAGGCACTCAAGGACGTCAGATACAATTTAAACCATTGCCCACCTGGATAAACATTATTATTTAATTATGTACCTATGTATCATAAAATGGTTCTAAATTATACTCTACTTATTATCTCGACCATATTGTTTGTATGTGAATATAATACGTGTATCTCACATAACATTACAGTTTGTAACTCATAAAATCAGCCATTAGAAGTGACGAGTTGGAAAATTATCCACATGTCTGTGGTATTTGCTGATATTGTAAATGAAGATTTACGTGCATGAGTAGATTTTATGTAGTATAATTAATTGCCATCGCTTCATTACACTCGTGGTTTCCAATTTCATTTGATAATTACCATATGACACGCATTAAGTCATGGTATCATAAAGTTACGTTAAATCTTACTCTTCTGGACTTGTATCTACGCTTATTAGTAAAGCAGACGCGTAGTCAAATATTTATATATTTTCACCAGTTGACCCGTGCCCACGTGGTCGGTAATAGGCGCTATCAAGCTCTATAATTTTTCTATAGAACTCAATCATTTATCGCTCATCATTAAGACAACGTTCGTAAGAAACGTTATCGTTCGACAGTTTTTTCTCCGACTTACTTTGCAAATCGGACTACCACAAAAAAGTCTTTTCATTTTTAGGGTTAATATATAGCCTATGACACTTACAAATAACGTGCCCTTCTGTTGGTAAAATAATTTTCAAAATCGGTTTAGTGGATCCAGATATTACCCCCTACAACCTCACAAACTCTACCTCTCTATAATATTAGTATAGGAGCATAGATGAAATAACATTGAATGAATAAACGTTTGCATACTATACAACTATACAACAATATGCTTATAACACAATGTAATTCTTGGTGAAGGTCAATGTCGTCTAAAAGACCTGTTAATGTGTGTGCATGGGAAGTAGTATTTATTTTGTCTTCATTCTGCGAGATTTTTATCTTTTATTGAATTTTATTTTATTTTATAATACTGTTTTTATTGAAATTCAGCAAGTCAACGTGAAACAAAAAAATATATCATATGAAAAAAATTAATGCTTCATACTCGTCTAACAGTCATAATATCTTTTGTAAAACTCTATAACCACATACGTCAATACGTAATAGTAACTTCATTCAACGAATTTATGCCCTTACTCAAGTTTAAAATATGTCATACTTAGTTTGTATTTAATTTTATTAAATAAAACAATAGAAATAATAGACAATACAAATATTGAAATGTTTCGTTAAATGTGATATATTGTACTGTAATGTTTGTTACAAAATCGTGAGATTTATTGTAATTATTTTATTTTCTTCTGTGTTTTCAGGACTCAAGTCATTGGAGACGAGACCGAAAGACTTGATTCAAAAAATTACTGGCTCGTTTGGTAAATACCAGCTATGGTTGTGTCTACTCATATTTTTGACAAAGTTTCCAGTCGCATTTCATCAAATGGCCATAATATTCTTATCTCCTAAAATATCGTACACCTGCGGCGGTACAACCAATGAGACGTGCCCCTGTCCGAATCCAGTTTACGACACTTCAATATTTACAAGAACTATAATAATGGAGTGGGATTTAATATGTGATAGAAAATGGCTAACAAGTTTTACACAAACATTGTTCCAGTTGGGTACACTACTCGGCAGCGTATTATTTGGCATGGCCTCGGATAGGTAATAATAAATAGCCATATAAAGCATACAATTTATCTGACAGCAACTCTATTTAATTGATTTTAAATAAATAATTTGTTTTACAGATTTGGAAGAAAGTATCCGTTGTTATTAGCAGTATTAATACAATTTACAATGGGAGTCGCGACTGCTTACGCTCCTGACTTCTGGACGTTTACATTCTTCAGATTCTGCGTGGGAATGTCTGTCGGTGGAACTATGGTTACCGGATTTGTGATAGTGATGGAGTTTGTCGGTACACAATTCAGAGATGTCATATCGGCTCTGTATCAGGTCCCATTTAACCTTGGCCACATGTTAGTGCCAGTTTTTGCATATTTCTTTAGAGATTACTCAGACTTCCAACTTTCGATATCATTGCCTACTGTTTTATTATTGTCATACTTCATATTAGTACCCGAGTCACCAAGATGGCTTATAGCTGTGAAAAGAACTCATGAAGCAATTACCATTTTGGAGCGCGTAGCAAAAGTGTAAGTTTTTATATAATAGTACTCATGGACGAATGAAATATTTATGTTCTGCACTATTTGCTTTTTACTAAAAACTTATAATTGTTCACAGAAACAAACGACCCACGGAAAGCATAAGAAGTGACATCGAAGCTCATCAAGCGTCTCTAGAAAAGAGTCAACTGAAGAAAGGAAATATACTAGATTTGTTTAGAACTCCAAATTTAAGAAAAAACATACTGGCCATGGCGTTTAATTGGTTGGCGTGCAGCTACTGTTTTTATGGTGTTTCCCAATATGTTGGTCAGCTAAGCGGTAACGCTTTCATTAATGTTGCTGCAAGTGCAAGTGTCACTTTGTTGGGAACACTATCTGCAATACCATTAATGAAAGTGATCGGTAGAAAAACCATTGTAATTGTATTTAGTTATATTTGCGCTTTTTGTCTGTTAATTCTAGCCATGATACCAGAAGGAGTTGGCTCAGTGATTTGTGCCAGTATTGGTGTAGTAGCTAGCTTTATTGTTTTCGTTACCGTGTATTTATATTGTACTGAATTATTTCCAACTGTCGTAAGAAATGCTGCTCTTGGATTCTCGTCTATGACAGCACGTATAGGATCTATGGTTGCGCCATTTGTAATAGAGTTAAGAGACGTCGCATTATGGTTGCCGCCTGTTGTATTTGCATTGTTGCCACTAATTGCTGGTTGTGTAACCTTTTTACTTCCCGAAACTCGAGGTTGTGAATTAATGACTACTATAGAAGAGGGTGAACAATTTGGAAAGAAGAAGTCTAGTGGCGAAAAATAATTTATTGTAATATTCTCGTAAATTTTGTAAATAATATTATATAATTAGTTTTACGAGTATATAACAAGATTTTTATAATAAACAAACCATACAATAATGATATGTTTTTGTACATTACCCGTTTAAGATTAAAAAATATTTTGCATAATCGTTATCGTCTGCGATTTCATCCTCATTGACTTACAGTGTAAATCTTAGTAACAATATATTGTAGCAGTATTTAGTGGCGAGTTTTAATAGAATGGGTAGTTTACATTTTTTCCCATAGAAAACATTCGACTGTACCTTTCATTGTGATCGGCTAAACGGTATCAATATCAGATATATAGATATGTATACATGTATATATCATCCATTTTGAAACATAGACAAATTTAAATAAAGTTTTTGTCTACTTTAATGCTATTACATATTTAAACAAAGTCGCATACATGCATGTACTCAATAATGACAAAATAACTATTTTGGTGATTTTACACTACGTGTCTAAATTATTTTTTCCGGTAGCATAATTTACATATTAACTTTTATCTGACTTTATTGCCATTGTAATTGACCTATTTCGTTTCTTTGTGACCACAATGTGAAGTACTCAATAAACATATTAGATTAGCATGCGGTCGTTTTGCTACATACAAATATATGATGACTATGATGATTAATCCGACCGATTTCGGCCATGGCGACCAGATGCGCAGAATATATATTTTATACATATATATTTTATAATATAGGAGGTAAACGAACAGACCGGTCACCCGATGGTAAGTGATCACCACCGTCCATAGACACTAGCAACACTGGGGGAGTCACAAGTGCGTTGCCGGCCTTT
>MU159484.1:4317-27645 GCA_015888305.1 Antheraea pernyi | reverse complement strand
AAACGTTTTCGTTCTTTAACTCTTTATAATATTAGTATAGATAATATAATTAGTTAACAGCTTCTGCCCGCCACTTCATATGCGTGGAATAGTTATTTTGGGCTAAGTCGCACCATAAGCTCTCAAAAGGAAACATGTTCTAATTTTAAAACATTTTTCATTGTTGCTCCGCTTCTATTGGTCTTTGCGTGATGATATATAGCCTATGACACTCACAAATAGCGTGGCTTTCTATTGGTAACAGAATTTTCATTTAGTCGGTTTAGTAGTTCCTGAGATTACCCCCTACAACGTCACAAACTCACAAACTTTACCTCTTTATAATATTAGTATATATGAAAGCCCACTGTTATGTATAACTTATGTCAGTAATAGCAGGAAAGTATGTTGTTTAGGTGAATTTATTATAATCAAATAATCATGAAAAACCAATAACCAGATAAACAGCAATATTCTCGAATTTAAAATGTTTTTGTCGGTAGGTAGATTTTATAATAATACTTCGTTTAATGATTCGTCTGAATAATAATCCTTTATAATAAACCTTGTGAAAAATCTCAAGATTCGAGATCCTGCAATCTGAGCTTTAATTAAATAAATTACTTGATAAGAGTACGACTTTATATTGTAGAAGATTAGACATAGAACAATTAAAGTAATAATAAAACACGTACTAGGTAATTCTCACGGGTCAATAATACCATTTCAACGTGACGATTTTGTGGTCATTAATTATTAAAAATTATCCTGTGCAATGTTATTATTCACTTTGATTATTGTTTAGAGTCATCCTTATTGTCATGGGAATAGAAGTCATGGCTATTGTTTGTATTTCAGAAGTGGATAGATAAATTTAAAGACGCATCCAATTAACTTGTTTGTATTCATTACTATATATTTTTACCCTTTTGTCTATACAATAGCGTCATCAAAAACAATTTAAGAAGCATGAATAACAAACATATTTTTAAGATAATTAAATATATAGATAGACCTGAAAATTTTGAATGCTCGAAGTACATGAAGGCACGGGCTGGCAACGCACTTGCGACTCCCCTGGTGTTGCTAGTGTCTATGGATGGTGGTGATCACTTAACATTAGGTGAACCAACGGTTCGTTTGCCGCCTATTGACATAAAAAGGTACATGTGTCCATCTATTACAATTAAGTATATTCTGGATGGTATTTCTTTATCCAGGGATTGGTTTTTTATCTATTATTACAATGTTATCGCGAGATTCGAAGATGACAAGTAATTATAAAATCACAGATAAATATGTGTTTTAAAATTCAACATCGAAGTTTTAATCTGACCTCGCCCTTTATAAAGGAATCAGTTTGTCAAGACGTAATGTGGTACAACTGGAACCAGTCCGTTGCTCACACTCTATATGTATATATTTGACTTTCGGGATACGGCCTGAACCGTAGTACTCTAAACAAATAGTTAGCCGAGTCTCAGTTAAGTCCTTATTTTTATTTGATCGACGGTAACAAAAAGTGTTTCGTGGCTTGGCCATATTCATGAAAGTTTTAAATTTTGATGTTATCTGTATGTCTTTTAATGCGTTACAATTAATTAAAGCGACTAAAACAATAGGTTTATCGCCATCTATGAATTGTCAATAAAAGCATATTCTTGTTTTAATAACAAACAGATACGTAATGAATAAACAACTGTAAAAACAATATGAAAACTCATAAAATGAATAATAGATACGTGTTTTAGTTATACTTGAGTGCTAAGCTCATTTCTATTATTATTATAATAAATGTTTTTTAATTGATATTTTGCACTACCTACTACCCGTCTTATACCCGCAATACCACTGCTTAGCTGAATGAAAATGCCTTGTGGCATTAAACTCCCGAGTGTACAAACTAAAAATACAATAGATGCGATGGCCGATTTGTTCAAGGGCATACTGTAATTTTACACAATGTATGGAACAGCCATTATAAACGTCAACTATTCTGGATATCTATATATGTTTGGATAAGTTCGCAAAACGAGGGCAATGATTAGAAACACGGATGTGTCGCACCGGCGGGTTACGCGGTAGGTCGGGACCGGGTTAGTTACATGACAAGAACAAGAACATTATGTGTATCAAACAAGCATGTATAATCCAAATTTAACGTATGTGACACCACTGGCCACTTAGTTTGGGGCAATTTTCTTTTTTAAAACGTTGATAGATACTTGACCTCCTTGTTGTAATATGTAATAATAATTCACAAACGACTCTGAAGGTGATCCGAGTCTAACCTTGTCAGTTAACAGTTGAAGATATTGTAGGAAGATTATAACGTAAAAATGTTAATACCGATGATTTTTATACAGGCATATTATCAAGTAAATACATTGATAAGTTAATACAGTATACGTAAAGGTTGCGTACTGAATATTTGAATATTGTCGAAAACATACTATCATATAGTAATAATATAGCTAAAGGTTATAATTATGATGCGCAGTGAAAGTATCAGGAAGAAATAATATTGTCGTATCCTGTCAAGAGCGCCATCTGTGTCACATGATTAGATTTTCATACGAACATAGAAGATATAATTAATCGTTTAGTAAATACATTTAACTAAAAGTTATGTATGATAGTAGTAGACATTTCATCTTATCTTCTGACGACCGTAGAATCTATTACTACTATTAAAATAATAAAACGATTTATAAGAACACCTACTTCACTGCTGTATACATTATTTTGTATAACCCGAATAATAGTGTATTATTATTTGACATAAAAAAGCGTTAATACATTATTACGTGCACAGATACCTACATTCCAGTTCTGTGTCAATCATTTTTTAGTTCAATCGATTTTTTAAACGTCTGACAAACAAAAAATTATATATTACGATATTAGAAAGTTACCTATTTAATTCGTTCAAGGCCACTGATAAATCTTAACAGCATGCATTTAAAATTATTAGTTAGCATAATCGAATGAATCAGGAAATGATTCGTAGCCAAGTTTTAACAGTTCATATCTTTTATTATTGTTTTATATAAATATTATTGATATTGTTATCATATTTTATTTTGTTTCATACTAATTATTTAAATGATCGTAGGTATTTATAAAGCGCGATTCTCATCACCGAATTATGTATGAAAATGTTATACAAACGATGGTGACCTCGAAACTGTCACGATATCATTTTGTTATCGTAGATAGAAATAATCTAACTTCTTTAAATTATGTGTATTATACTCATTCATAGTGTGCAAACTCCTAGAAGTCTTAAGAAAGTTCTATTTATCGTGATATCTGTATTAACTACCTTGTCTTATCATTGTTATATCAATATATCATTATGTTTGATGATATCGATCGCAAATTTTCCTTTTGTAATATCAGTTTCCAGGACAAGAATTTGATATGTTTTTAAACGGATCTTACATAGTTTGTATACTGTCTATTTAATTTTGTTTAATTGTTCCCCAATTGAATTTAATTAAAAATTAGCTACAAGCCAGAAAATAATCTAATATTAAAACATTATAATCATAATATTGTTATAGGGTCATAGTAATATAAATTAAACATAAATAATACAGGGTATGACATGAAAGTAGTCATTATATCGCCAAAACTACAGTATAAAATTTACTTACAAATTGTGAAAACAATATAATGTATTTCAATTTAATTGTATTACCACTATATTTGTTTATGTTAATTTACTAAGGAGATTCTTTGAAAATAAATATCTAATATACGTTGTTTATTTTAGTCTTTGAAAAGGCACTCAAGGACGTCAGATACAATTTAAACCATTGCCCACCTGGATAAACATTATTATTTAATTATGTACCTATGTATCATAAAATGGTTCTAAATTATACTCTACTTATTATCTCGACCATATTGTTTGTATGTGAATATAATACGTGTATCTCACATAACATTACAGTTTGTAACTCATAAAATCAGCCATTAGAAGTGACGAGTTGGAAAATTATCCACATCACATATCACTGTGGTATTTGTTGATATTGTAAATGAAGATTTACGTGCATGAGTAGATTTTATGTAGTATAATTAATTGCCATCGCTTCATCACAATGTATGGAACAGCCATTATAAACGTCAACTATTCTGGATATCTATATATGTTTGGATAAGTTCGCAAAACGAGGGCAATGATTAGAAACACGGATGTGTCGCACCGGCGGGTTACGCGGTAGGTCGGGACCGGGTTAGTCACTTGACAAGATCAAGAACATTCTGTGTATCAAACAAGCATGTATAATCCAAATTTAACGTATGTGACACCACTGGCCACTTAGTTTGGGGCAATTTTCTTTTTTAAAATGTTGATAGATACTTGACCTCCTTGTTGTAATATGTAATAATAATTCACAAACGACTCTGAAGGTGATCCGAGTCTAACCTTGTCAGTTAACAGTTGAAGATATTGTAGGAAGATTATAACGTAAAAATGTTAATACCGATGATTTTTATACAGGAACAATATGCTTATAACACAATGTAATTCTTGGTGAAGGTCAATGTCGTCTAAAAGACCTGTTAATGTGTGTGCATGGGAAGTAGTATTTATTTTGTCTTCATTCTGCGAGATTTTTATCTTTTATTGAATTTTATTTTATTTTATAATACTGTTTTTATTGAAATTCAGCAAGTCAACGTGAAACAAAAAAATATATCATATGAAAAAAATTAATGCTTCATACTCGTCTAACAGTCATAATATCTTTTGTAAAACTCTATAACCACATACGTCAATACGTAATAGTAACTTCATTCAACGAATTTATGCCCTTACTCAAGTTTAAAATATGTCATACTTAGTTTGTATTTAATTTTATTAAATAAAACAATAGAAATAATAGACAATACAAATATTGAAATGTTTCGTTAAATGTGATATATTGTACTGTAATGTTTGTTACAAAATCGTGAGATTTATTGTAATTATTTTATTTTCTTCTGTGTTTTCAGGACTCAAGTCATTGGAGACGAGACCGAAAGACTTGATTCAAAAAATTACTGGCTCGTTTGGTAAATACCAGCTATGGTTGTGTCTACTCATATTTTTGACAAAGTTTCCAGTCGCATTTCATCAAATGGCCATAATATTCTTATCTCCTAAAATATCGTACACCTGCGGCGGTACAACCAATGAGACGTGCCCCTGTCCGAATCCAGTTTACGACACTTCAATATTTACAAGAACTATAATAATGGAGTGGGATTTAATATGTGATAGAAAATGGCTAACAAGTTTTACACAAACATTGTTCCAGTTGGGTACACTACTCGGCAGCGTATTATTTGGCATGGCCTCGGATAGGTAATAATAAAAATATCCATATAAAGCATACAATTTATTTGACAGCAATTCTATTTTATTGATATTAAATAAATAATTTATTTTACAGATTTGGAAGAAAGTATCCGTTGTTATTAGCAGTATTAATACAATTTACAATGGGAGTCGCGACTGCTTACGCTCCTGACTTCTGGACGTTTACATTCTTCAGATTCTTAGTGGGAATGTCTGTCGGTGGAACTATGGTTACCGGATTTGTGATAGTGATGGAGTTTGTCGGTACACAATTCAGAGATGTCATATCAGCTCTGTATCAGGTCCCATTTAACCTTGGCCACATGTTAGTGCCAGTTTTTGCATATTTCTTTAGAGATTACTCAGACTTCCAACTTTCGATATCATTGCCTACTGTTTTATTATTGTCATACTTCATATTAGTACCCGAGTCACCAAGATGGCTTATAGCTGTGAAAAGAACTAATGAAGCAATTACCATTTTGGAGCGCGTAGCAAAAGTGTAAGTTTTTATATAATAGTACTCATGGACGAATGAAATATTTATGTTCTGCACTATTTGCTTTTTACTAAAAAATTATAATTGTTCACAGAAACAAACGACCCACGGAAAGCATAAGAAGTGACATCGAAGCTCATCAAGCGTCTCTAGAAAAGAGTCAACTGAAGAAAGGAAATATACTAGATTTGTTTAGAACTCCAAATTTAAGAAAAAACATACTGGCCATGGCGTTTAATTGGTTGGCGTGCAGCTACTGTTTTTATGGTGTTTCCCAATATGTTGGTCAGCTAAGCGGTAACGCTTTCATTAATGTTGCTGCAAGTGCAAGTGTCACTTTGTTGGGAACACTATCTGCAATACCATTAATGAAAGTGATCGGTAGAAAAACCATTGTAATTGTATTTAGTTATATTTGCGCTTTTTGTCTGTTAATTCTAGCCATGATACCAGAAGGAGTTGGCTCAGTGATTTGTGCCAGTATTGGTGTAGTAGCTAGCTTTATTGTTTTCGTTACCGTGTATTTATATTGTACTGAATTATTTCCAACTGTCGTAAGAAATGCTGCTCTTGGATTCTCGTCTATGACAGCACGTATAGGATCTATGGTTGCGCCATTTGTAATAGAGTTAAGAGACGTCGCATTATGGTTGCCGCCTGTTGTATTTGCATTGTTGCCACTAATTGCTGGTTGTGTAACCTTTTTACTTCCCGAAACTCGAGGTTGTGAATTAATGACTACTATAGAAGAGGGTGAACAATTTGGAAAGAAGAAGTCTAGTGGCGAAAAATAATTTATTGTAATATTCTCGTAAATTTTGTAAATAATATTATATAATTAGTTTTACGAGTATATAACAAGATTTTTATAATAAACAAACCATACAATAATGATATGTTTTTGTACATTACCCGTTTAAGATTAAAAAATATAAAAAATAATCGTTATCGTCTGCGGTTTCATCCTCATTGACTTACAGTGTAAATCTTAATAACAATATGTTGTAGCAGTATTTAGTGGCGAGTTACAATACAATAGACAGTTTACATTTTTTTCCATAGAAAACATTCGACTGTACCTTTCATTGTGATCGGCTAAACGGTATCAATATCAGATATATAGATATGTATACATGTATATATCATCCATTTTGAAACATAGACAAATTTAAATAAAGTTTTTGTTTACTTTAATGCTATTACATATTTAAACAAAGTCGCATACATGCATGTACTCAATAATGACAAAATAACTATTTTGGTGATTTTACACTACGTGTCTAAATTATTTTTTCCGGTAGCATAATTTACATATTAACTTTTATCTGACTTTATTGCCATTGTAATTGACCTATTTCGTTTCTTTGTGACCACAATGTGTAGTACTCAATAAACATATTAGATTAGCATGCGGTCGTTTTGCTACATACAAATATATGATGACGATGATGATTAATCCGACCGATTTCGGCCATGGCGACCAGATGCGCAGAATATATATTTTATACATATATATTTTATAATATAGGAGGTAAACGAACAGACCGGTCACCCGATGGTAAGTGATCACCACCGTCCATAGACACTAGCAACACTGGGGGAGTCACAAGTGCGTTGCCGGCCTTTTAAAGAAGTGTACGCTCGTATCTTGAAGGTTTGCAATCCATAATTGTTTGGAAACACCGCCGCTGAGAGTCGATACCACAGGGTAGAAGTACGAGGCAGAAACGACCTTGAAAACCTCACCGTGGAAGACCTCCACTCATCCAAGTGGTGTGGATGAAATTTCAGTTTCAGGCGGGTAGTAAGATGGTGGAATGTACCGGCAGGTATGCGTCCAAACAACTCCTCTGAATACTCACTGTGGTAAATGCGATAAAGAACGCAAAGAGACGCGATGTCCCGCCGCAGTGCTAACGAGTCGAGCCGATCGGATATTATTTCGTCGCCGACGATTCTAGTCGCTCTACGCTGGAGACGCTCTACGCAAACGGAAGCAGCTGATATTGAGGCGCTCCAGCCCAAGTGCACAAGGTGCACAAGTGTACGCGCAAGACACAGGTGCACATACTCGTCCTTGTTCTTCTGAACCCAGTGGAACGGGGACTGGTACGACCGGAGAAGGACTCAGACAGATGGTACAGTATCACAGTGAGAAAGTACAAGGGGTCAGTACTATCTCCCACTCCCTTAATCGCCTTTTAGGATACCCAAGGGAAAATATGTGGTGCTATTCTACTCTGCCGGCACCAGTCTACTGTGTCGACCTGAGGAAAGTTTTAGGATAAAACATAATCCGATTAGGGCGGGACGAGGCATTCTGTTGCTTGCCAGTGATATAATACACAATACATGAGTGCCAGTTGTGGGTACAACTATGGAATTTCGATTTAACTAAGGCATGTCTCGAGTCCATTCACACATTTACCGCAAGCTTGCTATAAAAATGTCGGAAAACGAAAAAGAGTGCTCTCTCTGAGATTGCACTGAAGCGGCCACTCTGTTCGTACCCGCATAGGGCCGGCACATGATTATAAATGCTGGTTAATCCACTATTAGTTGTCACCAAGTATAGGAACTGTGAATACAATTTTCTAAATACGCTAAAAACAATTTTCATAAACTCAAAATTTATTTAATAAATTTTACATATACTTTTACAGTAGCCAAACTAGGCAGAGCCTGTATTTTGGTCGCCAGAGAACAATTATACAGCACGTTTTACAAGAAGCACGTTAGCGGGCCTCATACATATGCAAATTTACAAGCTTGAATTGTTAGATAGGTGATGTGACAAATATATACACAATCACAAATATGTAAGCACGATAACTTCTTCAATGAGTTTTTGGCTGGATTTTGGTCTGTCATGTAGTGGATTTTATTTGTTATTCATAATCTTGTGTTACTTGACTTTATATTGTGTAAAATTTGTGGTGTTTTATGTAATATAGTTTGTTTATTGTGCATAAGTGAAGTGAATGGAAAATAATACCACGGACCATGAATTCTGAGATGCCACAAAGACAATGGCAGTAATAATGTACTAGAAGACTGGTTGTCAAAAATGGAATGGAAGAGGAACTTGTAATACTAATAACTATTCGACAATGGCAGTAATAATCTAAAAGATTGGTTGCCAAAAATAAAGTTAAATAAAACTTCATCAATTATTGTAATTCATTATTTAACGGCCTTTCAAACGATACAACTACAACGCGGCTTTGACCATGTATTTTTTGGTAATATATTTCAAGTAGAATATATATGCATTCTCAATTAAATAATTTTATGTTTATATATAGAAATATCTTTTAAAATACATTAGAAAAACGAATGACCTCAGTCAATGGCTCTGTTGTTTACACCAGTGGTTGTCAATCACCGTGTCTCGGTACAAAAAATAACACAAACCATGTTATTCCTAAACTGAAGCGTTTAATCAGACCATTGCTTAATTCTTCTATACTCGAATGTTGAGATAACATTATTGAACTTCAATCGTCGTCTGTCAGCTTATAACACGAAGATAAGCGTTCATATCTTTAAAATTTTCAAGTATTTTTCGATATAGATGAAAGAATATTCTCAATATCGAGCACTTAATATTCCGTGTCAGTAAAGCTACATATGGAGTACCTAGTAAATCCTTATAAATTAGGTACTTATATATCAAACCTATATTTGTGTATTCACGATTACAGTAAAAAAAAAACAAGGTTTAATGAGACAACTACACGATAGAGGTGAATATTTTGTTTTACAAGGAAACGTTTTAATTAAATAAATGCAACAAAAAACCAACGTCATGCGGTGTTCCCAGGCGGCCACCCATCGAAGTACTGACCGCGCCCGACGTTGTTTTACTTCGGAGATCGGACGAGAACTGGTGTTTTCAAAATTCTGACCGACATAATGTTCTTACGTCACAGAAAAAGGTTGCCGACCAGAATTGCCCTCCCATAAGAAGTTTCACTTTAAAATATTATTTTATTACACTTCATAATGTATCAAACAGTATATATTTATGTAGGACGTATACATCATATTTCGACGTTCATAAAATAGCTTTCAGTTATTCTATTAACAACGTACCTCAATAAAAACTGTAACATTTTAAATAACTTGTTGCTTTTCTTATATCAAATATATAAACGCACTTGTTTTATAATTGTTGCGATTATACTACTGTTTAGGGCATATTATTATAAAATTTATGTATATTTACATTCAAAATTTGTTCATAAAACATTAATTCGCGTCCACAAAACTTATCTAATATTATAAAATGAGCAATTTCCCAATATATACATATTAATTAGTTTCTCAGAAAGTGTTCTATCGATTTAGATGAAGTTTTATATGTAAATTATTATAAAACAATATTAAAAACTATTGGAAAATTTAAAATTGGGAATTATATGTTTTATATAAGAGATTTAAAAAATCTGGGTATGGACAGTAATGCCACCGGATCTAGTTAAAAAGCATCCAGGTGACCCCATAAGTACAAACAAATTATAAAAATTGTTGTAATCGTTTAGAAGGATGACAGGAATTAATACGCACATCGGAATGTCATATGCGAAGATAGTGATTTGCTCCTCAAATTAAATGTTAGAGTGGACATTACTTTGCACTTCCGCTTGGAATTGAGTGACTGCTGTCACATCGTACTGCAACATAAAACGTTTGCGAAACAACAAAAGGTAATAAAAAACCCGCATTTGCATCAGAAGAGTCATCATCGATCTGAAGATGTTCCGTGACGGAGCGAAACACGTGCAGTCTATTGTGGTTATTACCCGTGAATCTGCAACATATTATACATACCAAGAGTATCAATCGACGACAGGTTCAGCCATCCGCCTACGTCGGGTTCAGCCGTCGAGCAACAACGCTTTTAAATTACTTTTTAATGTTTCACAAATGTTTTTTGTTGCAGTAAGACGTGATAGCGACCAATAAATTCGAAGCGAAAATGCAAAAGTAACGTCCATCCTCATATTTAATTATGAATTTCCGTAAAGTAATGCTTTCATCATCGATATCATATCATTGATAAATTTTCAAATTTATCAAGACGCTGTCTCTTTTTATACTATAGATTCTAATATATTTAATATAACTAAATCCTAACAGCGAGTTTAAAGCTGGTTGAGGACCAAAATCTTAGGTAGTTTCGCTTTGCAGCTGAACTTTTCATACTAATGCTCATCAATGCAGATGCTGACCGTGAACTATATAAATTAAGCTATGTACACTAATTAAATTGTGTACAATTAAGTCAGTTGTTTGTATCAATCCAAAACTATACGAACTAAGTGCTTTTTGCTTCAGTTGATCTTTGGTGACTTGTCCTTAAGCCTGAAGAACTGTGATGTACAACTGTTTTGCAGTAGCTAACGTAATTATGTTTCCAATATTGTAGAATGTGTTTATTGTTTTTATTAAGCTATTAGGGGTTAATCTTTTATTTTTATATGTTGAATCATCAAAAATTGTTATTTTCAAATCATTATCCACTCAAAACTGCACAACATTTATTTATGTTTTTGGCGTGCATGCAATTAAAGTTCTAATTTAGTTATTTAGTTTAGTTTGAACGTAGCTTAGCTCTAGATCTACAAGTGGTTTTATGCTACTTATAGAAATAAAAAAAATATTTTTAAAATTACAGTCTTTAGTATTTGAAAAGAGTAAACACGCGATGTATACAATGTCACGTGTTTTAAAATTATTTAAACATGGCTTCGTGCATGACTCGTGCCTGCCTTGCACAAGGTTGCTGATATCAGACGTTACGTATTATGTGACTTATTCTTAATTTCTTGGTTTTAAATCTTTAAATGACTTATGCACTGAAATTTGCTTTACTGTGTAATATTAATATATAAGTAAAAATATTTTCATGTGCCTGCGGAGTTTAAGTATTGGTATGAGTTTTCTGCTTCAAGTTTAACATGATTTACCTATTATATGTATAATGAACTTTCTTTATGTTACAATTTCCTAGTATTCATATTATTATGTTAAATATATAACATAGTTGTTGGAGCATACCGTGGTTATTTCTAAATATGACTGCAATTATATTAAATCACAAAAGTGCTACTTTTAATATCTTTATAAGTGTATTGTCATGTTGACGAGCCTATAATAAATAAATTCCTACTAAATTGCTTTATCAACGACTTTAGGAAATACCAAGAGGTATATAGGTAAAAAAAATCATACCAAAAAGTAGTACAAATTAACATATGTAAGTGAATTAATCGCGTCACCTGTTCTCTGAGGGTAAATAAATTTATCTTTGAATTAATCTTGTAGATATGATTACAGCAAAACTTTAAGAAGATATATTTAGTAAGTATTTAATTACTAAAGTATAATTTAGTTAGCATAAGAATGTGTTAGTGCATGTATTAAGAATTATATTCGTCCAATGACTTGAGACTTGAGACGTGAGAAACAAGCGAAACATGATAATGATGTATTTTCCTTCATTTTATGTTTATTTTATACATTTTCAAGATACCTATACTAAATTATACAGAATTGTGTGTTTTGATAATGACATCATCAGTTTTTTTAATTTTGATTAACTCGGAAGCGTAAAAAATATTTGATTCCTTAGCTACAGGTTTTTTTTATAGGTATACCTTTGATATGGTTTGAAAATATCTTATCCTATTCCGGATGTGTTTTTATAAACATCGTTAGATTTATGTTCGATATAAAGTCTAGTAACTATACTGGCGGAAAAGGTTTTTGGTTTTCTTTTTTAAAACTAGTGTCATTTTATTATAATATTATTGCACATATTATTGTAATAATAGTAATACATAATATATTGCCCCTATTTAATATACGAATAAAAGTTTCCATCAGGTGTGTTATCAATATCTTTGCATGAGCTAGTACTTTGACTTTTTCAAACCATTTAAAAATATTTGTTAGGTTAGAATTTACTGCGAATTTGTGGTGAAGACAAACGTATTCCTTTTATTTTAGTTGCTGTTTTTTCTGAGCCTGTTTTGTATAAAAGTAAATATATTTATGTATAATCTTCGTATACATCATCGTCTCCTTTTCGGCGTGGAGCTTCGCTTAGCTTAGGTTAGCTCTGACAGGTCGCGAATTGCATGAGTCTGGCAACAGCCCAAGCCGAGGTGTGCCGTGCATCCTTGAGATAGTTGTCAAATAAAATTGGAAGAGTGCCTTAAGCGCTTGCCTTAGTAGTCCGGTGAAGCTATTAAGATCTTGTTAGGTCAATAGCGTAATCAGTTCGGGAAAAAAAATCATCAACTTTGCATTTTTTTGCACATTAAAATTGTCCGAATTAAACGGTGTTTTATTTGTTTGTTTATCATTAATTCAATGTCTTTATTGTCCAATATGTTGTTATTTTGACATACAAAGAATAAATGCTAGCATTCAATATATCTTTAAATACAATGCAACTGTAGATGATTCAAATATTAATCGAATATAAGTACCTCCGTAATAAGTCACTGTAGGCCTAATGACCGTGTCGATAGAAGTACAATGTTCAATTAAAAGAATAGAATAATTACACATTGAGCATTGCTTACGGAGCAAGCATGGTAAGGTTGTTTTTATAAGCATTAGACGTCTTCAGCATCTGTAGTAACAAATTCAATTAATAAATGAACTCGGACATGAGTTCTTGTTTAGGTTGATTGAAATTGTAGATGGTAATATGCTACAGCGATCAGTCATAATCTTAGTTACATATACACGCCCAATTTGCTAACTTCTTTACATAATCAGGTTATATTATACTAAAAATAATAGTAGCATTTATTGTCGTTTGATAATTTATAACAATTACTAGCAATTGATGCGTCTTAACTCGTGCTGATGTGGATTTGGTATGTCCTTTGGGAACAGTACATTTTTTCTGGATGAGAGGTTCCCTCCATTAACTACATCCTGTCCTTCAGGACCTCTGATAACGAGTATGCAAAACTTCATAAAGATCCATTGAGTAGTCAAAGTGTGAAAGCGTAACAACCGAACTCACGTTCGCGTTTATTTTACTACTAGTGAGGACGTTATAATTATTTATTATTTACAGCAATCGGAACAGTATCTGTATACGAAAATGTATATACTAATATATGCGATACACCGGTTTAGCGAACTTTATAATGTTTAGGTATATTCAGATTATAATTTGACTTTTAAACGACTTCAAATCATAGCACAAATTAAAATAAAAAAACATGAGTATCAGAAGCCTTATTTTTAATATAGGATAAATATTCCTTTCATTATGAGAACGTTCTACATAATTAAAAACTTCAAATACTCTATCTACAGCTAAAAATAACTTATAATAAAATAAGATGATGAAAGACCTACCTATTTGTAGGTGATGAATCTGATGGCTTGCTCTTTGTTTTCCATGTAGTATTGCAAGCAAAAGAAAACCTTATTACTGTACTAAAATAAAGTTTTATATTTACACAGACAGAGAAGCAAGTCGGTGGCATTCAACATCATTTAATCATAAAAGCTTATCAAACGTGATGCTTCGTTTCCTTATTAAATTGTGTTAAAAGAACATATTATAAATTAACCTTGTATACATTTTGCGGGATTAAACTAAAGGTTATCGTAAATAGATTATGGTAAAGTGGTTCGCGTGGCGATAACCGGACATTGGCCAATTATCCTATAAGCTGTCTTATACGTCTTTGTTAGTTATGTAAGAACTATCTATTATTTCTTATAGTATCGCTTATTGTAAACGTCAGTTAAACCTTACTTGATATCAGTGGTTTTTTTTCATAACTGAGTAAGGTAACGCTGTAGAATAATAATGTAAATAATATTTTTAACATATCTACAACATAATCGATAGTAATATATTTTTTGTATACCTAAGTATTATTTCCTAGAAAAGATTTTTAGTTATTTACTTTATTTTCGGCAAACAATTTTCTAGTAAATTACTGTCAATTACTGTCATTGTCAAGTAGGTTATAGTCAGAATCCATGGTCAGTGATAGGCATCATTTCCAGTCCACTTTACTTGTTCACAATAACCGACCTATATAAACAACAAGATTATGAATAAAATATAAAAAAACCACTACACACAATTCCAAGATCCCGCTTAAAAACTCAAGGTTTTTCGTTACCATTAAGTAGAACTGAAACAAACAAACTCATTTCAAACGTGCATCTTGAAAATTTCTTTAAGCATGGAGAATTTTTAAACAATATGCAAATTGTCACGGATACGTTAGACGTCATATACATATATTATTACAGGAATGATAATAAAAGTATATGGAACCACGCGAACAGCTAATGTTTAATGCTTTACTTATCTGCTTTTCTCTCGTACTAAAGTCGCGTCGTCATTAAAATTACAATAACTTTTGATAGAGTGAACCGATTTTAATAAAACCAAGACCAAATGCTACTGAAGGATATGCTTTATAATCGTGAACGCAGTACTTTAGCAGTGATACGTGTTCAAACAAACAGACAGACAGACATTTCTAAAAATGATTGAAATGTATTGTATTACTTATTCCAAGACATCTGCAATAATTTTTTTACAAATATCTAAAAAGTACAGACGCTTTAGATTTACGTTCTTATTATATTATATGTATAGATATATTAATTTAATTAGTTTAATATTAGTTAATGTGTGAGTTATGTGTTGTTAGTGTAATATTGGTTTCAAAATAATTCTGATTCTTTTCTATCGAGAGGTATGGTCTTGTTATATTTTATTTAATTTTGGGACATACATCAAAATTCTTAGTGAATCAACCTTGTTTATTTTGTAAATGACTTTAATACATATCTATGTTGCAAATTTGTCATTATGAGAACATATTATTCAAAATCGAGAATATTTTAGCTACGTGTCATAATTTTATAAATATACTAACTAGCAACTGCCCTCGATCCCGCATATTTTTTATGCAGACATTATTTGCTATTGCTTGTATATTTTATCAATGTTAATTTAATAAAAAAATCTTTTTATAATTTTAATATGCTATTAATTGGAATGACATAATTCCCGTGTACAAAATGTAATGGATGAGAGGGTGACAAGGCCTAATAGATTGTAAAATATGACGTCATGGTTAATACTCATTTTTATCATTTGTTATTTAAAGCTTAATTGAAATTACCGTCAACAAAACAAATACCTTTACCTTCTTTTATAAGGTACATACAGCAACATACACCACAACATAATTATATCATTCTAAAACTTTGAATGTAGTTGCCACTAATTTATAGCGATGTGAACGACCGAACGCAATGCGATTATTCAAGTCAGAATTAACCAGTATTAATATTGCTGTGGTCTTTGCTTAAAAATGCCTTCTGTTCGAGCCGTCGTGTGTCGCTTTGTATAATGCTGTATTATACTATATACCTATAGTATGTATTATAGGATTAAGTTAGAAGTTAAATTCTGAATATAACTATTTTTATGGCGCAAAAAGAATGTAAAATCGTCTTATAGATAACCGTAAACTGTGATCGGGAAGACGGAAATCATTGCGAAAAAGACTGAGTCTTTTTTTAAATATACAATGAAATTATGATTCTCTGTTCACGTTTTTCTTTCTTTTCTTTCTCTACCTTACTTTCTAATATTGTAAATGTGCGTTTGTTTGTTTCTTACGCGTTCACGCTTTAACTACTGAACCGATCATGATTTTTGCATACATTTTGTCAGAGGTACAAAAATGATTTATTCACTTTATTTATTTATTTACTTTCATCCAGGAAATCCATTAAATATGTACTCCACCGGGCAGCTAAGGGTGTGTTATTTTTAATTCCCACGTACTAAAACTCCATAGTGTTCTTCGCAAACCCTTGGGCTGAGGATAGGGGACTGCCTAAGTATATCATCTCTTCGAGCCGGTGCTCCCGAGGATCAAGTCAAATCTACAAACCGCGAGCAAAAATTAATAAGTAATGAGAGTTTTTGGTATGACAGTGCTATGTTTTTTAAAATCGGATATATTAGCATTGGTAATTAGGCTTTTCATTAATAATTAAAGAAATATGTGACGCAATTTTTTGGAAAGTCAATAAAGTTAAAGTATTTCAAAAAATCCACAATATCTATCTATTATTATTATTACTATAATAAAACTGTAACAAGGCCAAACCTATACATTAAATACTTTTTGAAAATTATAATCAGAGTAGACTTTGTTATCGATATAGAAACCAAAAATAATCATTTTACAATTTTTGTCTGTCTGTCTGTCCCTGTGAATACGTATCACTCTGAAAGTACTGAACCAGTTTTGACGAAACTTGACACAGTGATAACTAATATTACATGGTTACATCTAGGATACTTTTTATCCCATAAAACGTCATGGAGTTCTCCAGGATAACGAAAGATAAAAATTTGTGGTTAATGTAACTAGACTTTTTGCGACACTTAGTACAAGAGCCATCAACATTGGAAGAACAAGAATTTTAGAAAAGCTGGTTCTTCCTTTATGCCCTTAGTGATTGGTTTGGTTGGTGATTTGTGATTTATGATTTTAGGAACTTTTAAACGCGGTTAAAAATATTAATTTATCACAGCCACACATTCTTTTGTATGCAATACTATGCCCGATAGTATAAATATAAATAATTAATTTCAAACCATTTTATTGTTTCCATTGCAAAGAACACATTTCATTTTATTAGCCATTATGATATTACGATTTCACCGTAAACAATGAAAAACAACGATAATCGTAATCATATGGCTTAAGACTGACGCCATCTTAAATACATACTTCAATAACATACGCTGCTACAATTATCGCTAACTTTTTCGTGCAGCCAGTACTAAACTAGCACTAAACTATGGCTATAGCTGAGTTATTCTGTATACATATTATTTTTATAGAAATAAATTGGTATGATTATTGAGTAAATAACTGAATGTATGTCTGGAAGATTAAATTTGTACTTATTTATGTCTAAATAATATAATATTAAAATTACGGCTATCCCAACATGGTTTGAAATTACTTTTATTTTTATTTACAAAAATAGCATCAGGCATTATTTGAGGGGACAACACCTGTTGGAGGAGCAGATGTAGTGTCGATTAGACAGTCCCTGCTCTTCCGGCCAAAAGGTGTAAGAAGGTACCATAAAAAAACGGCATTATGGTCAATAACAAAAATGTCTGGCAACAATAATGCCATGTTTTAATAGTGTTTCAAAGTTAGTGAAAAAAACATCCTAAAATATTAAATACTAATATATTAAAAACAATTAAATAAATAAATAAGTATTATTTATTTGATAAATAATTAAATAAATTATAATTACTAATATATTAAACATCAATATTTTTGTCTGGAAACGTGAGGTATATGCACTAACAAACGCAACGTTTACCGGCAGCCAGATATCCCGCACGTTGTTCGGAAGAACATAAAGACATATAAAATACTGGCTTATTAAAATTTGCTCTCGAAATCGTTGCTAGCTCTTAGACGAATAGTTACAGGCAAGTGACAGTTGACGCGTCGACGCGACGCTCATATCTTTTTCCTATTTATATTTTTCTTCAATACAATGGAGTGTGAAAAAGTTTTAATACAAGTTGAAGATGGTTAGGATAAAGTAAGCGGTAGAGATGATTATTTAATTTTATTTTTACGTATTGTGCATATGCAGAGTCTATGTGCAGTAGATTAGGTGTCGTAACAGAGAATAAGAGAGAGAGTGTAGGTGTAGCTGCTATCGTGTTTTCGGTTTATTACAATTTTTTGCGTTTAAAAATACAATGGAAACCGGTGATAACCGATTCGGTGCAGACGAAGTTGCACGGGTTAGCTAGTTCAATGATATTATTTACAAGCGCTACTTATTACAGTAATAACAACAATTAAAATTATACAAAATAGAAAAAACAGAGAAATTCAAATATTTCACTTTGATTCTTCTGAAATAACGGATACAAGGTAAATGTTCATTATTTATTAGAGATGAATAAGTACGCGGTTCAATTGTAATGAGAATTATATTTTTAGAAAATTTGCCGCAAGAACAAACATTTCACACAGAAACAGCTACTAATGGAATGTAATAGGTAATAAGATATGTATACTTTTTAGACATTTCTGTTTATATGTGTAGTGGCATCTATTGTAAAAACAGTAATAGTACAAAGCGTGGCCCAAGTGTTTATCTGCACATTACAATAACACATGGATATTATACGACGTTTCGCTTATATTATATAGATCTTTAAAAATGGTGTTAGTTAATGCACTCATAGGAAATTTTGGAAAGTTTCATTTATGGTTATGTTTAATGATATTCGTAAGCAAATTCGGAGTTGCTTTTCATCAAATGGCGATCATATTTTTGGCTCCTCCACCAAGTTATTATTGTCCCGGAAATATTACCTGTTGTGAGAATCCTGTTTTTGATACAACGGTCTTCACTAGAACAATAGTTACCGAATGGAATTTAATATGTAACAGAACTTGGCTTAAAGATTTCACACAAATGTTATTCCAATTTGGCGTTCTTGCTGGTAGTCTCATATTCGGTATTGCATCTGATAAGTAAGTATCATTAGGAAATTTTTATAACTCTTACTGACTATATCTCAATCTAAACAGATAAATAAAAATCAAGTTTCAGTCTGTAACTTTAATTATTTTTGTTTCTTTGTTTCTGTTCTAAACCTTCCATGTTTATTGTCAAATTATACAATTAATATCATGTATACACATTTACGACGAATTAACTATCATTTTAAGTAGGTACATATGAATTGGATACGTACATGACATGGGGTCCTTCAAACGAGGCGTGAAGAGGCACATGTGCTGGTCGGCATGATAGCGACGACTGCCGTTGTTATTTAACACCGACGGTCGCCGTTACTTACGGACTGTACTGTACTTTCCATCAGGTACCGTACTTGCCTCACAGTCTGCCTGTGCCTACAGTCACTTTGCCGAACCAGTTTAAAAAAAACATCTTAGTTTGATATTTTATAAATTTAGTAACCTAATAGTTCCAGGACAAAAATAATTAAAATTGACTTCATTCGGTCTGGTTAACAGTGTGTTATAAATTTTTAAAAATACTGATCAAATTTACCAAAGTTCATTTTCAGCGTAATTTAACAACCAACATAATGTTGTGTACAATTTCAGATATGGAAGAAAAATTACTCTAATCGTATCAGTGGTGTTGGAAGTATTCGCGGGTATAATGTCATCGTTTCTGCCAGATTATTGGAGTTTTACCATTGTAAGAATGATTCTGGGATTTGCAGTTGGTGGTGTTATGGTAGTTGGATTCGTGATTGTAATGGAATATGTTGGCAATACGATCAGGGATGTCGTCGCAGCCTTATTTCATATACCGTTCACAATGGGACATATGACATTAGCACTAATCGGCTATTTAATCAGAGACTACATGTATTTGCAATTGATCATATCTTTAACTAATGTGATTTTACTGCTTTACATATGTATATTACCAGAAACGCCTAGGTGGCTGTTGGCTACTAACAAAACTCATCAAGCAATTACATTAATGGAACAAATTGCAAAACGGTACGTTTTTGATATTTTCATAAATTATTTGAATAATTTCATTAGCTACACTTTGATTAGTTTTCTTTTTATTCACAGTAATAAATTACCTACAAATGACATTCGTCACAAAATGGAATTGTATCAAATAGAACATAAGATGAACAGAGAAGAGAAAGGCACTGTCATTGATTTATTTAGGACGCCAACTCTAAGAAAGAATATTATGGTGATGTCTTTTATTTGGCTTACATGCAGTTACTGCTTCTACGGCGTATCTCATTATATAAGTCATCTCACTGGTGACATTTTTGTTAATGTTGTTGCAAGCGGCAGCGTTTGTTTGTGTGCCTGCATGATCGTCATTCCCCTTATGAAATTTATGAACCGTAAAACAGTTGTGATCGTAGGAAACGTTATGTGTAGTATATGTTTACTTATAATTGCCTTTGTTCCTGAAGGAAAGGTGTCTGTGTTTCTTGGGTGTCTCGTTGTTTTGTTAAGCTACATGGTGTTTATTATGGTTTATTTATATTGTTCCGAAATGTTTCCGACGGTGGTACGGAATGCAGCTATAGGAATATCATCTATGATGGCTAGAGTCGGTGCTATGCTTGCACCATTCATTGCGAACCTCAGGCCGTTTGGACAATGGTGTGCTCCAGTTGCCTTCGGAATATTTCCCATTATAGCCGCATTGTTATGCCTTTTGCTACCAGAGACAAAAGATTGCGAGTTAATGATGACTATAGAAGAAGCCGAAGCTTTCGGTAAACAAGAGAGAAGAACGAAATAAAATGAAAAAAATAATAGTTCCATTTAATAATGATGAGTGATTTGAAGTATTTATTACGTAAATATATCTTCTATTTGTAATTACATAGCAAATTTTACTCGATAACATTTTAAATGAATAAAAACCTATACCCGAATCAAATATTATTTATTTTACTAAGGTTCGTTAATTTTAAAATTTTGGATTAATAAAGTATATTGTGAACAATGGTTGTAGACTACAATAGTTTTATATAATGTAATAAACTAGATTCCAAGGGTTTGAATATATAGTATGTAAAAACAATTTAATTATTTGAAAAAGTATCACGTAACAAGACTTACTGGGTCACGTAAGGATTCTAATCTAAAGGCAACGGTCTGTAGTTGCTTTAGGGCTTCCTTGGGTGCTAGCATCCAGTACCTTTTTATGTCACAATGCCGGTTGGACTCCTGCTGTGCTTCGCTTGGTACTACACTATACTTGCTGGTACGTTATTTCAACTATATTGATGTCAATTATTAGTGTGATGTTATTATTATATTTATTTCATTTGTAAAAGTAATAATTTATTGAACCTATATAATTGTGTATTTTGCGATGTGATTGAAAAGTGAAAAATATAGTGTGAATACTGAAAATGTAATACTTATGAAAACTACTCATTCAAATATTTTTACAGGATTTTTCGTCCTTTATTGTCCTGTTATGTACTTGATGTTCTTCAATCATAAATGGTACAGAAAATTAGTAGATGCGTTGTTTGCACTTTGGGAGTTATATCCAGTGGTAAGAGATTGGTATTGATTTTGATATAAATAACTGATTTGAGTACTGCATTATGAAGACAAGAGTGAGAATAGGTAAAAAATCCTCCCACTAGATTCCTCAACAAGAATTACAAATGCCGAACTTTATTGGTAATTACTGGTTTACCGTTTTTCTCAGTAACATTTTATTTGACAGTATCTTTTGGAAGCTAGACATATATTTATATATTTTTGTGTTTTAAACTATTAAAGTTATGGAGATAGATTTTTATATTTTACTAAGATTATTTTTTACACGTTGAAGTAATTATAATATTGACGGTCGTCTGAATGTTTTTTTTTTTTTTAATAGTTTCAACGTGGCTCTACCACCATCTTTTTGTGTGTTGTGTGTTGAATGTGGTTTTATACTTAAGATACTTAATAAATTAAGCTAAACCTACTATAACTAATAACAGTTGTGATTCCTTGCAAGGACCACGCATTCAAGGGAAGTCACCACTTATATCCAGAACTGGAACATTAACTACCACCACGCCTTGAACCTAGCCTGCCAATAAATATATGTTTAACTCAAAAAACTGCTGCTTATTTTTAAATATCAGAAAGAGTCGCCAGAAGCCACGTCTTACTATGTCGAGATCAAAAGCAATGAAAGTGTAGGTAATAGATAATGAAATAAGAAAACGGGAACAAAATTCGAAACGAAAATATAATTAAAGTCAATCCAGAGTTACTACCAGTAATGACAAGCCTAAAGGGCAAATAATGAAATTTTATAGCGTAATATTAACATAGGGTATCTCTATCTGATGACGATGAGAACGATTATACAGCGGACCAGGACAAAAGATGCATTATATGCGATAGATATTTAGTAGTATTTTAATGGCTAATGATACGGGTGCGGTGTCTATATCTGATCAGTATACGGGCTTTGTGTCGCAGGTCATGGATGTGATATTTGCGTATCCTGGCGGACGCGCGGTACGGTCGATACACGATCGACGCCGTCCGCCCGGTCCTGCCGGATTGGCTTAAGAGAGGATGGGGCTCCCTGACGTTCCGACTGGTGCAGGTCCTGACCGGACATGGTTGCTTCGGTTGGTACCTGTACCGGATAGCACGCAGGGAGCCGACTGCCGTATGTCATCAGTGCGGCCTTGACCCGGACACCGCGCAGCACACTCTGTCTGAGTGTGCTGCGTAGGAGGAGCAACGTCGCACTCTGGCTGCGGCGGTAGGACAAGATCTGTCACTGCCGAGCGTGGTTACGGCCATGCTCGGCAGTGAGGAAGTGTGGAACGCAATGGCCGCCTTCTGCGAGGAAGTCGTCTCGCAGAAGGAGGCGGCGGAGA